>CM027126.1:46914795-47161461 GCA_015476505.1 Urochloa ruziziensis
GTGGGGGAAAGACTCACCGGCGGCGGCGCGCCACTCGGCGGTTTGCTGGTCAGGGAGGACGCCGTCGACGACGTGCTGCTCGAGGCGCTTGGTGGTGGTGATGGACTCCCTCCACTCGGCGGCGCGATCTACGGCGACCTCGGCGGTGGCCTTGGCCTTGGACGACCGGGCCCTTGCCGGCGACTTCTCCTTCCGCTTCGAGGCTTCCTTCCTCTTGGGCGCCATGGCAACGAGCGGTGCTGAAGAGCGAGGAAGAAAGCTGCGGGAGCAGATCTAGGGTTTGCTCTGGTGCAAAGAGAACTGGAGCGTCGGGGAAGGCAAATGGCAAGTAAAGGAAGAAGAATGCGGCGGGGATGGCTTATAAAGGAATAAACCGTTCCTCCCGCGCGCGGCGCGGCGCTTGTCTCGGGAACTCAACCGACGCAGGCACGTCCCGTCGCTTTGAATTCAAAGATGCGGTAGGGAGTCGCGATATCTCGCGATATCTCGCCTTCCGTAAAGCGACCGTTAGGGACGCAACGGACTTTTAGGAATAATGGGCCTAAATGGGCTGAAATATAGCACGACCTTTCGGTTCTGTTACGATAATAAATTTGTGGGTTCCTGAGCTAGGGTTCAGGGGCAGAAACCACTCGGTCGTGAGGCTAAAATTAGTCGACGGCCAGACTTGATTTTGCAATTAATATTGCATCCTCGCAGCTGATTTTTACGTAAGGCATGCGATACTATCGCTAAATTGATTCAGAAGTCTGGGTCAAATGCTGACAAGTATAAATCTTGTGAGAAGATGGCTTACCATATGGTCAAGCTGAGTCGTGGGACACGACTTGGAGGTCATGCCGAGTTCAAAGAACTTGAGGACAAAATCCTTATAAAGGGGAAATAAAAAAGCCCCTGAAGGAAAGATCCATGTCCAGAGGCATGGGGGCTGAAAAAATCAGTCGGAATTCATGGCTTTCAGAGTCTTGATACGATCATGCTGAGTCGTAACAAGACTCGGGGGCTACACCCAATGGGTGCACCTGGAGGTGCACACCATTGATGGATCAAGTTCAAAAAGAGATTCATAATATTTATTTTTGACCCTCGACCAGAATATTCTATTCTGCTCAAGGCTCGGGGGCTACACCCAATGGGTGCACCTGGAGGTGCACACCATTGAAGATCAAGATACAGATGGATAAAAGTTGAAGACCTTTGGCCAATTTCATACTAAAATTGCTCAAAGCCCGGGGGCTAAGTGTATTCACTTCGTTGTCGCGTCGTGAAAAAGAGCACTCCTTCCCCTCATTTTGACTGTAATTGAAGAATTGTTTTCAGGAACGTCTGAGCAGGCACTCGGATCTTCCTTGAAACCACTCGGATCTTCCTCGAAACCACTCGGATCTTCTTCGAAACCACTCGGATAAGATCCTAGACAATTGGGAGTACTCGGATCATGCAAGAAAAGACAAATCAATTACAGCCAACGATCGGCCAAGAAGTGCTCGGGGGCTACTGTGGGGGATATAGTACCCGGGTACCTCACGAGCAAGCCTGGCAGCCCACCAAAAGGGGGCGGCCCAGCCCACCGTTCTGGACCTGAAGACGTGCGGGACAAGTCGGCGCACGGAGGAAGGATCTGGAAGGAGAAGTCCTAGTTGGAATAGGAATTATTGTAAAGAAGGAAAGGATTCTTAGAGATAGGATCGGATACAAACCGACTTGTAACCCTGCCCCCCGATATATAAGGCGGGCAGGGACCCCCTCCAAAACATCTAAACCACGACACCACAGCCGAACACATCTCAACTCACAATTTACGCAATACAACACCCCAAAACAGGACGTAGGGTATTACGTCGAGTCGACGGCCCGAACCTGTATAAACCCTTGTGCCTGTCCATCCTAACCATCTTGCTTCCGATCTTTGCGATCTTCCCTGCATTACAAAACACTTCCGTGGGCTACCCCGTGGAAGACTGCCGGAGATAATATCACCGACAGGCCACGTGGGCTGTGCGAGTGGGAAGGGGCCGGGTGAGCTGGGCCGAAGGTAGTTGCCGGCCTGTTAAGGATAGAAAAGCTTTGCTATTTATTTGAATGGGTTTGGGATTCGAATTTGAATACAAATTTGGATTCGAATGAGATTTCGGGGTGGGGCTTGAGGGATATAGGTTTAGGATATTTATGAAGATTTGGGATCGTAATATTCATATTAAACTTGAATATTAATTCTGAACATTGGATTGGATGAGAGATTTGGGAGGAATTACTATCTCTTAGAATTTTAGAAATTGGAAAGGGCTCTAAGCATTCAAATGCATCACACATGGCAAGTTAAATGCATGGTTTAATTTATAAAATATATTTCGAATATTAGGAGAGGAATAAGGGAAGTATATTTAATTAAGGGAAATTATTTAAAATGTAGTTTAAATGCTTTTAAAAAGACGGGGTGTTACACTGGGCTGGGCTTCGGGTCTTCTGGAGCTTCGGCGTCTCGTCAGGCCCGGTCATGCTATCGATAAAACACGGGAAATAACAATCGGTATAACAGTACATCAATCAAATCACTAAAGGAAAAGGAATGGAAAGAAGGCGGGGATTCGAAGGATTCCTCTAAGGGCTAGGGGTTGGATTGATAATCCATTAATTATATAGAATAAGTAATGGATTAAAGGATGGGAATTTGGAAGAGAATTATTAAATAATTCCCTGGAAGATGGTTGGAACGATGGTTATCGGGTTTCGAGAATCATATAGATTTCTAAGGAATAATTCCTGAGTGACCGATATGGATTTCTAGAGAATCCTTATATGTCCGTGGGCAGCATGACGGCTGGGATGGATACTTAGGGGTTTACGGACGGACGGTACGTCGACAGGGGTTTTGACAGGGTTAGGGTTTATACGGGCGGCGTAACAGCGGGGTTTTAGATAGTATAATGGCTAGGTTGGGCTTAGGATATAAATATTAGGGAAGTAAGCATATGAAAATGCTTAGAATAATTTCTAATATTTATGGGAATTTTCTAGGGATTTATCGGGCTCAAATGTGGAGAAGGGGATTTTCTGGGTACACTGATGGGGGCTTTCCATTAGCTAGAAACTAGCTTAATTGGATTTAGGCTCTAATGGTATGCTTAAAAAGAATTGGGTGGCATTGCTAGGCTTAGAAATATTCCAAGGATTTTTGGGTATTTTAGGGGAATTTTTGGAAGTGAGAAAGGGCTTTAACTAAAGGTTTTTGTACACTTACCGGGGTACACGTAGCCACCCGGCCGATGTAGCAGCTGCGCCGTGGGCCGGCCATGGACCGGAGTGCTCGCGGCGTCTTTGGTTCATATGAACCATGTGCACCGAGCGCGGGGCGAGGGAGCGGACGGCGGGGCGCGACGGCGTTGGCAGCCGGTCCCGCCTGTTGGGTTTAAGTGAGAGAGAGAGGGGGGAAACAGCGGGAATGACAGCGGCATACAGCTTCGCCGGGGGCCGGGCGGCGCCGCCGGGCGCGTCATGCGCGCCGCCGCGGGAGCCGCCGGAGCGGCGCCAGGACAACGTTGTAGCTCGCCCCGGCCTTGCGACTTGCACCAGGCGGGCGAGGGAAACGCCGCGAGCTTGCTATTGGCAGGTGGGAAGGCGGAGGAGAAGTGGAGCGGCGAAGTTGTGGTAGGGGACGGAGGGAGCTCAATTGGAGCTCGGTGATGCCCAGAAGAGGGGCATGGGGGTGCCTTTTATAGGCGGAGCGGATGCGCGGGGTGCGGCCACGTAGCACGGGGAGGATGAGAGCGACCGGCGGGGCGGGACGTGCGGTGAAAGTGGAGCTGTTGGGCGTCGGCGGCGTGAAGCTTGGCTGGGGTGCGGTTTGGGGTGGTCGGCGCCGTAGTTGCGGTGCAGTGGCGGCCGGCGGTGGCGACACGCGTCGCACACGCCCCCCCAGAGTTCATCCTGGCCGGCGGTCGAGGATCGGGCGGTGGTGGCAGATTGCGGCGGGGCATTAAATGGGGAAGGAAAGGGTAGGTGAGGTCACGCGGGGCAGCAGCGTGCATGTGCGGCTTGCCCGTGCTTGGATGCGGATCCAGTGGTGGAGAAGGGGCGCGGCGAGCGCAACACCGGCGTACGGCGGGGCAGCGCCGGCGGCGGCGGTAGCAGGTGACGGCCGTGCGGAGCAGAAGGAAGAGGAAAGGGGAGGGAGAAGCAGGCCGCACGAGCGGGCCGTGCACGTGGGGCACGCGGATGGGCCGTGGCCTGCCGGGCCAAACGAGGAAGGGAGGGCAGCGCGCGGAAGCTGGGCTGCGAGTGGGCCGAGGGAGGAGCAGGCCGTGCTGGACGAGGAAGGGGGAGGAGCGGGCGAGGGGGAAGTTCAGGGGCGTTAATGGACTTCAGCAGAGGGGGAGATGGGGTGAGCTGGGCCTGAAGCAAGGTTTCGGCCTGCTTAGCAATAGAATGGTTTTTTCTATTTATTTGAGTAGGTTTTTAAAGGTAGTTTGAATTCTAATTCAAACCAAACCTTCTCTAGTTTGATTCTAGGGTTTTAGAGACATATTTTAGGACTCAAGTTGTGGAGCATCCCTTTTATTTTCCCATAGTTATTTATAGTTTTACTACCCATAATTATTCCTTTACACATGGATCATTTCCTTTCTTTTGAACATGTCCACAAAATCTAGGCATGTTTTCTTGCTTCTCCCATATTTTTCTTCATGGGTAAATAAACTCCACCATGCAATCTGCTACTGTTTTCCAACTTGACTTTGATCTAGCTAGTCTTTTTTACAGCAAAGCTAAATTAAACTCAAAATCCAGCCAAAGAAAACACATTTGATCACGTACCAGTTCAAGTTGAAGGTATTGAAGGTGCAAAATTTTGTTATCAATATAATATAATTACTACTAATCAAAGAGCCTTGTTTATCTGTTTTTCCTCCAATAATCATCCTTGCAATTATGCTGTAACTTATCAAATTTCCTCACTAACTTCTCATCTGTTAGTGCTTCGCTCATCAAGATAACAAGTACTCAATCATGATCCTTAAAAATCAAAATGAATTTTATTTACTTATATTTTCGTGGGGTTCATCTTATATTTTGCACCAGGGCCTCCAAATCTTAGGTACGGCCCTGCACGCCGGCCGGCGCCGGCTGGCCGACGAGCTGACAAAACGCCGACGACAGAGCGCAGCCGGCGCCCGCGGCGACTAGGCTCCGGCAGCTCTCCTTTTTCCCAAGAGCGATGGCTTTGGCCGCCAGATCCGCGCACGCCATCCCGTTCCCTCGCCTCGCGGCCGCGGACATCACCGCCAGGAGCAGTGCCGCCGGCCCGCGCTCCGACTCGGCGCGGTGGTGGGCGACGCGCCATTCCTTGATCCCCCGCAACGTGGCGTGGTTGGGCTTCAAGCCCCTCGCCGCAACTTGGAGCGAGATCGGGCAGAGAAGGTTGCCCGGGACCGGCGGCTCCTCCGCGGACGCAGGCGCGGCCGGCTGCGGCCCCGCCGGCAGCGCGGTGAGTGTGATCTTGGCGAACGCCTCCCGCACCGTGCGCGGGCGGAGGCGGGAGAGCGACGCCGGCGACACCATCCCCGCGCACGGTGGGAGACGCGTCCGTCTCCGGCTCGGGGACGGGGTTTGCTGGGTTTAGGTGGCGTCGGCGTGGTGAGTCACCCTGCTGAGAACACACGCGGCCGGGATTTATAGGCCGGGCGGACAATGGCCCACCTACCCCTATGACGTCAACACAAATTCCGTTTGCCTTTTCCTGGTCGGATTTTCTTCTTCCTTCACTCCTCCAGTTCTTTTCTTTTCTTTTGTTTCAAAAAATCAGCACTCATTCTGTCTTTTCTTTTGTTTCTCTCTCTCCCCTCCATGAGGTAAAAATTATGTATGACCTCTTGGTATCTTTTATATCTCCCACCAACCTAGAAAATATCAAAGGAAGTAACTAAGCATGCCATATGTTTCGCAGTTCACACTAGTTTTTCTTATGTTTTAGTCAGATATTCATGCTTCAACTATAAGAATAAAGAACAACCACTAAAAAAAGTTTTTCGACTTATTTCGTTTTGGAACGTGATGTGTTGGATGCTATTTTCATTCAAACTCTTGATTGTAACCATTCATTAAAATATTTGGATTAGGAACGTGAAAATTTACACTTTATAGCTGAAATATACACTGAATATTTGGATTAGAAACAAGAAATTTTTCACTTTTTATAGTGACACATACTCTAAAAAAAAACAATAGCAGTGAAAGCTACTACTTGAAGAGGTGTCTTTGTCCGGGTAGTATTTGCAGTACAGATACGATTCATCACTGAGGGTACAAACAAAAGACTTAGAATAAATGACTTCGCAGAGGGGGTGATGGGGTCAGCTGGGCCTGAAGCAAGGTTTCGGCCTGCTTAGCAATAGAATGGTTTTTTCTATTTATTTGAGTAGGTTTTTAAATGTAGTTTGAATTCTAATCCAAACCAAACCTTCTCTAGTTTGATTCTAGGGTTTTAGAGACATATTTTAGCACTCAAGTTGTGGAGCATCCCTTTTATTTTCCCATAGTTATTTATAGTTTTACTACCCATAATTATTCCTTTAATTCTATAACTACCTATAATAAATCTAATGATTAACCAGATTATTCCTAAATTAATTCTACTTAATTTTGAGGGTGTTACACCTTCCCCTTGTATTTGGTGATTTTGGAGTTGTACCCGAGCGCCTCTCGGGCACACTTAAAGAGAAGGCTGACTGTAAAAGAAGTAGCTCGCGGTATTTAGGGTCGAATTAGTGCTGGCGGGCGGCTATGTGGCCCGCCAGCACAGAGGACATCTATGTTGGCGGGCAGTTAAGACGCCCGTCAGCACAGATGGGACGATCTGTGCTGGCGGGCAGTTATGTCGCCCGCCAGCACGGATGCCATCTGTGCTGGCGGGCGATAGCCCGAAGGGCCTGGCTGCCTTTGTGCTGGCAGGCCGCAACTTTGCCCGCCATCGTCCAAAATGACCGTTGCCAGCACAAATCGATTCTGGCGTAGTGGGAGTTCTCCTTTGCGTTTAGTTTTCTTTCTTAGATCAGTTACTCACTACCTAAGGAGGTTCAGCACTATAAGTGACTTCGTCATTTGATGCCCCTTCGCTTAATGTAGCTTCCAATTGAAATTCTTGCAGAAGCCAAGAGTGCTCTCATGTCTACCAATTGCACGCAAGAAGATTGCCATGGCTAATAGGATGAAGAATATGAAAGAAGAACTGAGGAAAATAAACAGGGAATTTCGGGAATTTAATTTCTCACAGGGCGGCTCTAGCCCTGCCGTTGAGCAACATGATGATGTACGTGAAACATCATCACGTTTGCCTGAAAAAACAATAATAGGGAGGAATAGTGAAAAGCAGGAAATCATAAGACTCTTATCTGCAGGTACCAACAGTGATGAGACATTGATTATTGCCATCCATGGCCTTGGAGGTATGGGTAAGAGTACTTTGGCACAACTAGTTTACAATGATGCCCAATTCAAAAAGTATGATCATCGTATATGGGTTTACGTGTCCCGGTATTTCAGTTTAAAGAAAATAGGAAGCTCTATAATTTCTCTAATACAAATGGAAGGAAGCCAACAGAATAGGGATACATTGGAAGTGATAAATCAGTGTCTAGATAACCTACTTCATGGTAAGAAGGTTCTTATTGTTTTAGATGACTTATGGGAGGATGACGACACTGAGTTGGAGAAACTAAGAAGTATGCTTCATGTGGGTAAGAAGGGCAGTATGATTGATGTCATAGTAACCACACGCAATGAAGACATTGCAAGAAAAGTTTCCACCAATAAAGCATACAAACTGCAGCCTTTAAAGGAACATATATGCTGGGAAATAATTAAGAGCTATAGCAAGTTCGAAGATAAACATAACCAACAAATATTGGAGAAGATAGGACTGGAGATTGCACAGAAATGTGGAGGTGTGCCATTAGCAGCTCAAGCACTTGGATACATGCTACAATCCAAAGATCTGTCTGGATGGACAGAAATAAACGACAGTGATATATGGAATGAATCTTCTAAAGATAATGGTGGTGTGCTACCATCCTTGAAGTTAAGTTATGAAAGGATGGCAGCAGAGCTAAGGATATGTTTTTCCTATTGTGCCATTTTCCCGAAAGGCCATAATATTGCTGAAGACGATTTGATTCACCAATGGATTGCTCTCGACTTTATCAAGCCATCGAAGGGGAAGGAATACATCAGGCAACTTTTGGGGATGTCCTTCCTTCAAGTTTCAAAGTTGCCCAAGGTATATTCAGTTACCAGATCTTGTATGTTCTTGTTGTCGTCTCCATAACTCAATTGTTGATATTTGACTAGTCCTGTGTCTTAGGATATAATTAGTTAAATATAGCCCAGTAAATTTATGGTATTATAATATGAGTATTTTCATGGGAAATCTTTATTCTAAACTAAATTCAAATAAACATAAGATGTGTGGGCCAGGCACACAAACACATACTATGTATCTATATTAGAGTTTCCTTTAATTTGTATTTGTATGTCTATCTTTTTCTTTTAAAAATATTCATTTTTTAGCTCCTCCCCTGGGTTCCATTAGATTTACTTAGTAATCTTTAAGTGATGAAGATATGAAACATCGTAGATATTTTTTGATAAATGATAAATAAACATCAATGCCTATACAAATGTGGACAAGGATTTAATTTTTATATATGTAAATGTTGAAACTAGTTGACATCTCTAATGGAGTATTTGAACTTATCATTTCAGACTTCTCAAAAGCATAAGGTGCAATACACCATGCACGACCTGGTGCATGACCTGGCAAGATTAATCATGGGTGATGAGTTAATCGTTCCTTCTGTTGCATCAAAGACACAGACACATGAGCAGAAATATTGTAACTTGTATTGATTACAAAATATGACCAGTCTATGTATTTATCAAATATTTGTCCCTCGAAAGTGAGAGCACTTCATTTTTCAGACAGTGGCAAGCTGGATATCACTCATGGGGCATTTTCATTCGCAAAGTCCTTGCGTATATTGGATTTCAGTGGATGCTCTAGTATGCTGTTGCCAGCAGCCTCTATTGGGCAACTGAAGCAGCTGAAGTATCTTGTTGCTCCAAGGATGCAAAATGAAGGACTCCCAGAGTACATCACTGAGCTGTCAAAGCTGCAGTACCTAAACCTGAATGGATCTTCTCACATTTCTGCACTACCGGAATCAATAGGCAAGCTCAGGTGTCTCAAATATCTGAGTTTGTCAGGTTGTTCTGGCATATCAAAACTGCCAGGATCATTTGGTGATTTAAAATGTATGCTGCATCTTGACATGTCTGGTTGTTCTTGGATAAGAGAACTGCCAGAATCTCTTGGTAATCTCACAAATTTGCAGTATCTTGAGTTATCTGAATGCTCCGGTCTCAAAGTGATACCTGAGTCTTTGTGCAGCCTCACACAACTCCAATATTTGAACTTATCTTCGTGTCGCAATATTGCAAACCTACCAGGAGCTATAGGAAGCCTGGTCAATCTACAACATTTGAACATGTCACGTTGTAGGCCTGTAAGGGAACTTCCAGAGTCATTTAAGAGGCTCCGTAATTTGTTGCATCTAGATCTGGAAAATTGCACTATTGAGAAAGGGTTATCGGGAGCTCTGTGTGGCCTCACCGCGTTAGAATATCTGAATATGTCATATTTTATAAGGGTTGAGAATTTGGAGAAGGATGATCTACCAGCTGCTATGACAAACCTCACCAGTCTAAGGGTTTTGGATTTATCATCACATAGCCTACGTAACCTGTTTGATATAAGAAAGAATGACAACAATAATTGTCTTGATTTCATCGGTACCCTTACCAATCTGGAGCGTCTGGACCTATCATTGAATGATACACTTGAGTGTCTACCAGAAAGTATTGGCTACCTCAAAAGGCTGCATACATTGAATTTGGAGTGCTGCAGAAATCTCAAGTCCCTCCCAGAGAGTATAGGTGGTGCAACTAGGCTAAAATCTTTACGGCTGAAAGGGTGCTCACATGACTTGCTAAATCAGGCCAATTCTCTGTTGCATTATTCACTAACATTACCACTCTTTAAGGTTCGTGCTGATGACGTCAATGCTCACAGCAATCTTCATCTGCTCGAGGGTGAAACCATCAGTGTGCTAAATATAGTTTCCCTCGAAAACGTAATATTTCTAGAAGAAGCACAGGGACTTAAGCTTTTGACAAAACAGGATCTTTTGACCTTGCAACTGAGTTGGACCTTAGACGCAGATCGACATCTGGAGGACAAGGATTTGTTAGGACAACTAGTGCCACCAATGAGTCTGAAGGAATTTACTCTAACAGGCTATAGCAGTCCATGCTTTCCTAGCTGGCTCATGGCCATGTCTAATCATCTCCCAAATCTTACTTGTATTTGTTTGAGTCATCTGCCCACATGTAGCATCCTACCACCATTTGGACAGTTACCGTACCTAGAAAGACTGGATCTCTGGAATTTACCCAGCGTTATAAAAATTGATGGGGGAATCTGCGGTGGTAAAGGAGCATTTCCTCGATTAGCAAAATTCACAATAGGTTTCAAGCTGTATGTTATAAAAATTGATGGGGGAATCTGCGGTGGTAAAAACAGATAGGCAGCCATCACTGCGACTCTACTCCAACCACCAGCAACCTGGACATCAATATAAGCGGCTGCAACAGTTTCAAGCTGTTTCACCACTTCCCTGACCTCCAGAAGTTGTGTTTCTCTAGTTGTTCAAAACTGATGAGCTTGCCGGAGGGCATACAGCAACTCTCCTCCCTTCAGTCGCTGGAGTTGTCTTCGTGTGACAGCATATCGGCACTGCCAGATTGGCTGAGTGACATCTCCTCTCTCAAAAGACTCGCCATCAGGAACTGTAGGAGCATGAAATCTCTGCCTCCCTGTATACAACAGCTCACCAACCTCCAGGAGCTATCTATTCAATGGAACCAGGAACTACGGCAATGGTGCGAGTCAGAGGAGAACAAGGGAAAGGTCGCACACATTAAGCATATAGTAAGTTCACGACCAAACTTTGATTTACCTAAATCCAGCATTCAAGTTTTCGTTGTACAACTTATTACTTCATGTTTGTTTTCAGCAAGTAAGGCCCCGTTTGGTTCCTCCTACTAAAATTTAGCACCTATCACATCGAAACAAAGTACATATGCATTAATAAAATATTAAATATAAATTAAAAAATAACTAATTACACAGATTGTGACTATTTTACGAGACGGATTTTTAAAGCCTAATTAGTCTACGATTTGATAATCTGATACTACAGTAAACATGTGCTAATGATGAATTAATTATACTTAATTAATTTGTCTCGTGGAGTACTGATAGAATCTATAATTTGTTTTTTATTGGTAATAAAAAATCTTGTCCGACATCTCTCCTACATTTTGACGTGACACATACTAAAGTTTAGCAACTGTATCAAACACCCCCTAAATTTGTACATGTTTATTTTTAGATACATAAGGCTCTTTGTTTCCATTCTCTTTATACATGAAACTTTTTTTCTTGCTGAAAAAATAACAAATAGTAATCACCGCAGGGGTGTTAATTATATACATGAAAATCACCGGCTGGCTACCTATGTAATACTATCTCTGTTTGTAATTATAATTCATTTGCCTTTTTGACTCTATGTTTGGCTACTCGTCTTATTCAAAAGTTTATACAAAATATCATTTTTTTTTTGTTGTAGCTCGTTTTATTGATAGACATTTTTCAAAAATGGTTTAAATTTAGTTATGTTTGCATAAATTTGATTTAAATGATTTAAATTATGTTCCTTTACTAATTATTACATACCCACACCATGCATGGCAGGACTTGGCCTCCGATTAAATCTGACGGCGGTGGAGCTCGAAGCTCGTCATCCATGCCTCGGCGGCCAGGGACGCGGCAGGTTCGGCGAATGCCACCGCGTTGGACGCCCATGTCGATTGCGAGATCGCCGACGAGCTGCACACACCGGCCACGCTTCTGGGCTCTGGCGTTCCACTGCTGCGCTCAACGATGGGCAGCGTGGTGGAAGCGACCTGCATGCCGAGGCGACGTTCGCCAACTTGTCGCACACCTGGATACCTAGACGTCGTGGTAGAGAGTGCAGTGGCAGAGCTCGAGGCTTTAGCAACAGCAAAACTATATATTGAGCGCTTATTGATGGCTCAGTTTTCAGTTTAAAATCAAATCATACTACTCCTATGAATTTGTGTATGCTAATTCTCTGACTGCCCGTAACACTTGTATTATTAGCCTATGCAGGCATGCAGCCAAGAACAGGGGATATAATATCAAAGGATCGAATCCATCAGCTAGATTTCATACAATTTGAAGTAATAATGAAAATGCAAGCCATTGTGTTGGCGTTCAGGGAAGGGAACGATCTTCTTTCTCAGTGACGTAGTGTAGCGTCAGTGGTGCTCCCTTCTTGCAATGCAGCCGCGTGCTTTCTTGGCCTCATGCGCAGACCGTGCGGCGAAGAACCACGGCTTGCGCCTTGCGGTCCACTCCGTGCTGTCGTGGTTGTAACGGTGGACACTACGAAGCAGAGGATGGTCGTCAAGCCCACTCCACTCTGCAACCGTTCCCGTGGCAGCGGCAGAGCAAGCGAAGGGACGCTGGCGGCTACGCTCCTTACTACTTTGTGCCTGGCGCGCCTTCATCTCCGACGCGGAGGATGGTGGCCAACGTCCGCCGGTCCTTGGCACGGTCTTTGCTCACCCCCTCCTCCAGTGCCTCCATGGACACCTGCAAAAACAAGGATCACCGATGGTAGGTGGCCTTAGTCAGCAGCGGTAGCTCCACGGCGCCAGAGACGGGCATGTGATGTTCCACGGCGCACAAGCTCGCGCCGTCCCCCTTCTCGCCCTTGGGAATCTCATATCCGGCTACCATCCTAGAATAAAAGTGTAAATTATACCTACCAAACATTTTAGTCTTTCATATATTTTTCAGTATATGATATAAAATAGGATATATATCTTTATATTTTATATTCACTGTTCGCGTAAACGGCCGTTTAGCCCGTTTACACGCCGTGTAAACGCTACACAGTGCCTAACTGTGTCCGTTTAATCATCCGTTTAGCCCGTTTAAAGGCCGTTTAATCCGTTTAATTGGCCGTTTAGTCCGTATAATGAGCTAAACAGTGGGTGACCGACTGTCTACCGTTTAGCGTTTAGGATAACATTGTTTATATTTAAAGAATTTGTTAGGGGTTATTTGATATACATGTAGTTCAAATTATAATTACTAAGAATAAGTAACCAAAATTCATTTAATCATTAAAAAATATCAAACTATATATCTTTAAGATTGACCAAGTCACCACTCGCGCCTCGCTGTTGATGGGCACATCGCCTACCACTGAAGAATAGCACCGGATAAATCCTAGAATAAATCCAGGAAAATAGGAGCACCAATGCTAAGTCGAGGACTTGAACCCTGGTGGGAAGGTTCCACCACAAAGATCCTTACCAGTTGAGCTACGCTCGGTTCGCGGTTCATGGATCATTCTATGTGACCATAACAAGGTTCTTGCTGCGATCCAGGAGAATAGCTTGGTCTGCTTAATCATGCTGCCCATGCGCCCAACTTGCTAAGGATGGGCGTGGAGCACCAATAGATCGACCTGCACCGTGCGACTAACCTGGAGCGATGGATCTATCCATTTCTCTCACACAGTTGCGGTCCACAAGAACCGATAGGTCATGCGGGTCGACCCTAGTAACGGTCGTATGGCACCGTCCCGTTGTATACCGATGAGGTTTACTTTACCTGTAGAAAAAATTTACCAGAGGTCAACCGTTTATCGCTTTTTATCATTAATTTTTCGGTCTATCGGATTACTTTGCGGTCAAAAATTGACAAAAATTGTGGCTAAATTTCTTCAAACAATTAAACAATTATCTCTAAATCATTTAATATAGCAAACTACATGTAATAATATATAAGTAAGATAATATAACGTTTTTATACGGGTCAACCAGTAAACTCCTAGCGAATTCAACTAAAATTTATAATTTCTGCGATAAAAAAGATTCTACCGGACCTTGCTGATAAACGAGTTTATCGGGTTTCTCGATTTTTTATCTCCGATAAATTTTTTCGTGTGATGACTCGCTTCTGAAAAACTTTGTGCGCTAACTGTTCGGTGAAAAACTTTGTGCTTGCATATAAGTTACTCTATATCGCTGGGAGGTTTGGCGCCCTCCCAGCGATCGGTGCACTGTAGCAAATATTTTTTATTTTTTTGTTTTCCTTTTATTTTTTTCATTTTTTATTTTTTTTATTTTTCCTTTTCATATATGAGTACTACTTTAATTTTGTCTCTAGCAAAAATAAGTACATCTATGTCAAAAAAAGCATCGTCATCCATAGTTGGTACATCCTTACCTGCCATGTGGTTTCAAACTTTCAACATTGCGTTTTACGTGTTGCTTCTTGACATTGTCTTCAGAAGAAATAGGTACATCCATGTCGCCAAAAGAGTAAGTATATCTCTATAGCGCGGGGATGTTTGCGCCCTCCCCAGCGCCTCTGGCACTATAGCGCACTATAGCGTTGCAGTCAGCTATAGTGCGCTAAAGTACACTATTTTTTTTGCCTTCTAAAACTTTTTTACAACATATTTCTTTCGCTACAGTATGTCTATTTTTTCACACGAGTATCACGTCTGGTGGTACCTTAGTATTATCTCTAGAAGAAATAGATGCATCCATACCGGTAAAAAATGCGTCCAACCAGAGTCGATGCGTCATCGCCACATGATTCCAAATGAAATTGTGGTGCCGTTTCATGCATTAGAGCTGTTGTTGCCTCCTCACGAAGTTTAGAACGTGACACAAATATTGCGCTCCTCGGCTGCTCGCACAATCTCTCGCATCACGTGTCAACTCGCCGCCTTTTTCCCTGCTCTTGAGCCCCAGTTTGGATCAGAGGTGGTGCAGCTGCCTCGGAGGGACATACCGTCCACCACGGGCTTACCGACCTTACATGTGAAGCTCACGACCACCGTTTTTCGTGAGACGAGTTCACCGAACCGTAGTTCCTGTCTCACCAAAAAGTGCTATTCAGCATCACGAATCTTCACGTGTGAAACAAAAATAAACTATGTGCTTGCATGACCATACCAACATACGAAAAGGGCAGATGAACTGCACCTCGCGATCCCAATTTTACACCTGCCCGCACAGGGAGGCACGCACGTTCGGTGCCGCACGCCTCCCCACCACACATGGTGGACCCTACGTGGGAGACCCCACACGGACAGGATGAGTGGATGACCACAGCGCCTAGAGCCACCGTGCGCTCGCTCCCACGTGCTCTCATCCTCTCTTAAGTTTGTTTGTTTGTTGACAAACAAAATTTTGGCCATGAAGAATTTTGTCACACGCAAACAAGCAAAAGTTTGCTGACAAAAATTTGACGCTGGAGAATTTTGTCACAAGCAAGCAAATGTTTGTGTGAATAAATTTTGTTACAAATTTTTGACGCTGAAGAATTTTTTTCACAAGCAAACAAGCAAAAACTTGTTGATAAAATTTTGCTACAATTTTTTTTGAAGAATTTTGTACAACTTTTTTTCCTATACAGGAGACCTAGGGAGGCTGCCGGTTTTGTCGAGCGCACGGGTATTGCCCACTGCACCTCAACCATGATGGCAACTGCACTAAACTGCCTCATCGCTACGCCTGGATGCAAAATCAAGTGCAACAAATTGACGTACTGCTTCCAGGACATGGGTGCTTGAATCCGGAGGTAGATCATGTCGCTCACATGTTGCAGGGTGCAGGCTGCTCCTTCCCGCAGGGGCACATCTTGGAGCTCTTGATTGTCCCGTGGGAGAAGGCGGCGGATTATGGATTCTGTGGATCCTTTGGCGGAAGATGTTGGCGTGTTTGGATGAGGCAGTGCCACCGGCCACGAGGAAGTAGGTCGATCCAATCGATCCAGAAGAACCTTGGTTCGAACCGACGACCCTCGATGATCTTCTGACGCGAACCGCTGAACCATTGGACTCGTTTTCTCGGAGCGGTTCACCGATCCGTTGGATCGACCCGCTCCACGCCCATCTTTACGACTTGCACTGCCTCCGTCTCCCACAGGCACTCGCCGGAGGCGCCGGTGCCCAGCCGACGCAGCGCCGATGCGGCGAGCTCCGACGCCACGTTCGACGCGTTCCGCACCTTCTCGATGAGCACCGGCACGGCCAGTGCGTGCGCGTTCGCCGCAATGCGGCCTTCGTCGGTGACGAGCAGGCTATCCAGCACCGCGAGCGTCTTCTCGGTCGTGCCCTTGCCGGCGCCGACCAGCATGTCGACGAGGAGCCGCAACAAGCTGAGGCCGACGAGCCGCCGCGCCACCGTGCCACCGGTGTGCGTGGCGAGGCGGTAGGCGGCGACCAGCACGGCCTTGGTTGCCCGCGGCGACATGGCGGGCGTCTCCAGGACCTCGACGAGCGCGTCGTACACCCCGTCCGTCGCGCACACCGCGTCGAGGGCGCCGGGCGACGATGAGGCGGCGGCGATCTCCCGGAGCACGATGGCGGCGCTAGCCCGCGCGCGGGGCTCGCCGCGTGAGAGGGCCGCCACGACGGCGTCCAGTGACGCCAGGGCGGCAAGCCGGCGCTTGGGCTCGTCATCATCATCGAGCGGGAGGTACACTACCAGCGCGGCCAGGATCTTCTCCAGCACGCCGGCTGGCCGACGAGCTGACAAAACGCCAACGACAGAGCGCAGCCGGCGCCTGCGGCGACTAGGCTCCGACAGCTCTCCTTTTTCCCAAGCGCGATGGCTTTGGCCGCCAGATCCGCGCACGCCGGCCCGTTCCCTCGCCTCGCGGCCGCGGACATCACCGCCAGGAGCAGTGCCGCCGGCCCGCGCTCCGGCTCGGCGCGGTGGTGGGCGGCGCGCCATTCCTTGATCCCCGCAACGTGGCATGGTTGGGCTTCAAGCCCCTCGCCGCAACTTGGAGCGAGATCGGGCAGAGAAGGTTGTCCGGGACCGGCGGCTCCTCCGCGGACAGAGGCGCGGCCGGCTGCGGCCCCGCCGGCAGCGCGGCGAGCGTGATCTCGGCGAACGCCTCCCGCACCGTGCGTGGGCGGAGGCGGGAGAGGGACGCCGGCGACACCATCGCCGCGCACGGTGGGAGACGCGTCCGTCTCCGGCTCGGGGACTGGGTTTGCTGGGTTTAGGTGGCGTCGGCATGGTGAGTCACCCAGCTGAGAACACACGCGGCCGGGATTTATAGGCCGGGCGGACAATGGCCCACCTACCCCTATGACGTCAACACAAATTCCGTTTGCCTTTTCCTGGTCGGATTCTCTTCTTCCTTCACTCCTCCAGTTCCTTTCTTTTCTTTTCTTTCAAAAAATCAGCACTCGTTCTGTCTTTTCTTTTGTTTCTCTCTCTCCCCTCCATGAGGTAAAAATTATGTATGACCTCTTGGTATCTTTTATATCTCCCACCAACCTAGAAAATATCAAAGAAAGTAACTAAGCATGCCATATGTTTCGCAGTTCACACTAGTTTTTCTTATGTTTTAGTCAGATATTCATGCTTCAACTATAAGAATAAAGAACAACCACTAAAAAAAAAGTTGTTCGACCTATTTCGTTTTGGAACGTGATGTGTTGGATGCTATTTTCATTCAAACTCTTGATTGTAACCATTCATTAAAATATTTTGATTAGGAACGTGAAAATTTACACTTTATAGCTGAAATATACACTGAATATTTGGATTAGAAACAAGAAAATTTTCACTTTTTATAGTGACACATACTCTAAAAAAACAATAGCAGTGAAAGCTACTTGCTTTGAAGAGGTGTCTTTGTCCGGGCAGTATTTGTAGTACAGATACGATTCATCACTGAGGGTACAAACAAAAGACTTGAATAAAGGGAGGCCCTCCATTTAGTCTTAGGGAGAGACCCTTCCCAAAATGAAAACAATCCTATTTCTGGGCATTCCATTTTGGTGAGGTTTTCTTTTTAAACCCCCTCTCTTCCTCCTCTCCTCCTCCTTCTCCCCGCGCACGCCTCCCCCTCCTCTCCTCCTTCTCCCCTCAGATCCGGCGCCTCCACCTCCTCTCCCCTGCGCGTCGCCCCCTCCCTCGGCTCCGGTGGCTGGGGCCTGCCTCCGCCGCCGCCGCGCCTACCACTCCCCCAGATCCGGGACCTCCCCCTCCTCTCCCCCACGCGCCGCTCCCTCCCCCGGCTCAGGCGGCCGGGGGCCGCCTCCGCCGCCGGCGGCCGACGCGAATCGGTGGCCGGAGCTCCCCTGACGGGCTTCCTCCGGGCCGCAGTCAGCGGCTCCTACCGCTGCCGCCCCGCCCGCAACCCTCCTCCAACCCTAATCCCATGGCATCGCTCCCCCCGCCGGCGACCACCGGCCCGGCTCTGGCGCTCCCGCGCCTCCGCCACCGCCGACGCTAACCCTAACCCTAATCCAAATCATGCCAGACAGTACACTCCTCCTAGGAGCTCCCCCGCCCCTCCCTGGCCCCAATCGCCGGCCTCCACCACCCGCGGCCGACGGCGCTCCGCCGCCTCGCCACCCTGCCCACCAACCACCGGCCACCGCCAGACCGGCCTACCTCCCCAAACCTCCCTCTAAGGCCTGAAAATAGACCCAAAACCTCTGAAACCCGAACCCCGAACCCCTCAACCCTAACCCGACGACAAAGGAGGATGCGGCGGCGGCGGAGGAAGAGGAAGAGGAGGCGCTGGTAGAAGAGGGATTGGGGGGGGGGGGGGTGGAGGTAGGAGAAGGGGAGGGGGGCCTCCGCGGAACACTAACGGGAGGCCCTCCTCCCGTTAGATTTTACGAAAAAAAAACACCACCCCTAGAAAACTGAACCGCTGAGTGACTCAGGTGGTCAACCTCCGCCTCCATGCCGTAATCCATTATGATGACTATCTAATCTATCATCTAAACTTAGCACCTTTTTACCAAACATCTCTGAACGGAAATAGGATATATGGGCATGCTCTTGCAGATGCCATGTCTTTCAAATGTTTGTATGTATGTGTACAATAAAACAATGAGACTCTTGTGTATGCACAATAATTCTAGATCAGTAATACAGCTTGACTTCAAACATTCATTCCTGTATGACATTATGATCTTAAACTGCAGTGTTGTTGAAGATTGAATAGTGTTTGCTGGTTCATATCACTATATCACAGCACTAAATTCTTTCTCCTGTGGTAAATTGCAGTTGAAGAGGTGGTTCGTGTGCTGCTCTGTTTGACTGAGTGCTCTATTCTACACTACTACTGCAGCTAAGTTCTTCTATTTGAAAGATTTGCTGCAGTGTTTGTATGATTTCTGATAAAAAAAACACCAGGAGACTGCATGCCATAGTTTACATTGTATTTCTGTTATCCTCAAAACTGCTTATATTGTTGCATATTGATTAGAATCTATGCATTGAGAACTGAAGTTTGCAGGGTGTTGCTAGTTTGACGCCAACTTTGAGTTTCAGAAACTTCAAGGAGGCACTAGGGAGCATTGCTGCATCTTGTCGACAACAAGTGGGTCAAAGTGCTGATTCAGATTTTGATTTCTTTGAACTACCTGCAGCTTTATTGTTTTGGAGCCAAACAACCCATATATATTGCTATGATTTGAATGATCAATGTACATCCTGAGCCTTTTTTTAAACTAGGACAACTTGGACATGTAGTGTTTGTTTTTATATACTATGACTCTAGCTATGTATGCTAGCTACTCTTGTTAGTAGCCTACATGAATGAATGAAAGTATGAATGAATGGAAGTTTGTATTATGTTCTCACTTTTATGATGAATGTCTGTATATGGATTCCAGATTAATCCTGTTTTTTTTTTTTGAAATCCATCTAAATGATCCCGTTGAACCATTGGTCGTTAAAACCTACATAGATGTCAAACTGTCGGTCGTCACAAATGTGCCGGTCGTTATAACTTTATACCGACGCCACTTATTGGGACCGATAGCTTGGGTCATTATAACTTTGTGCCGACCGATGGTGCTTAGGTATATGGGGCATATACCGACTCCTACGGAGTCGCTCAACTGAGGCTGTGGTATAGTGTATAGGATCGAGCATAAATCGATCTCTTCTCTCCGGTGGCTGGTGTCTCGGGTCGCCAACCGGGGAACCATGGCAACTAGCCTACCATGCCTCCAACACCCTTGAGGCCTGACCGGTGGAGGCACGAAGCGATGCGGCCCCAAGGCAATGGATATGGGTTCTGTTGGGTCTTGCTGCCCAGTGCGTTGTCTGGTCACCGCGCCCTCGTGCAACTTAGTGCGGGGCAGCGTGCCTTATGTGCACGTGGGTCTGCAGCATTGTGGTGAATGTTAATCGTGCTTGAAGTGGTTGGCAACAAGCCTCCAGGGCTTTGGCGTTTGGCGATAGTGCGGTATTGGACATGCTTTGTCGACTCCAGACAGGGAGCATTACTAGGAAAAACTGCGCCGCGCCTGTTACTGATTACTTTGTAATCACTTGCTATTTTCACGGGTGATTTTGAATTTTTTATATTGTTTAGTTTTCCTAATCACTAAGAAGTTAGAACACCGCACGCACATGTACATAGTGAACGAAATAGTGAACGAAACAGACAATATGGTTGTGGCCATCACATGTTTAACAGTTAGTAGTAGTAGAAAATGATGTCATCGGGCAACCATAAAAAAAATGTTGTTCCCATTATCATTAGCCAAAATTTGGCCATATTTTTGTTCATTAACTGCTATCACAAAGAGAACAGAGGATGAATAACAACAAAAATCATCTAGATCTGGTGGTTAGGTCCATAGAAGACAACAACAAAATAGTAAGTATGGGTGGTGGTGGTGTTCTGCTGGCATGACTCCTCGATGAGCTTAGATGGTAGCAAGGCAGATGTCTTCGGTGATGGCGAGCGTGGCTTGGGAGGGCCTTCCACCGCCGGCGCGCTACAACTCGTGGGAACCGGAGCGACGTGTTGTGCCACTGGTGGCCTAGTGGCCGGCAACCACAGAGAAGGAGGGAGAGAACTTGAGGGGGGGAGTATGGCACGACAAACTTGACCTCCCAAAAATGACGGATGCGGCCTTCACATATGAAGGTGTTGGGACAAGGGGCATGCCGACTCCCTTCGGGGCAGCCGCATGATCTATGACCCTATCAGGAGCTCGAGGCAAGGATAGAGGAGTCGAGTTGACACGTCAGGTGACACACTGGGTGAAGAGTGGTGAGAAGCACGATATTTGTGTGTTGTCCTCAATTTCATGTGGAGGTAGGAATCTCTCTTCTGAACATATATCCAACTAACTACGTATGCGAGAAGCAAACACCACGATATAGTAAGTATAACAAAATGATGTAAGCGGACTCCAAAAACTCCCACATCATATTTATGATGAGTTGGAAGAGAGAGAAGAAGTGGGCTATTATATTACAGCTAGCTTATGCACATGTTTCAAAAAATTTGTGACTAAAGTGAGCCAAGTATTAATGATTTAGTTTATGTCAATTATATGAGTGGGTATTAGTTAGCTATATATACGATGTTGCCAAAATATAACCATCCTCTAATTAACAACGATAATACATGAGAGATACCACAATTTTATTTGCTAATAATATAAAATAATGCCACGTGGTAAGCGACGGCTGGCCGGCAGCACCAACAGTGAGGATTGGCTGGCCAGGCAACGTGTCTTGCCAGCACGTATGGAGCTCTAGATGCAGAGCTTTCCTTTCAGCGATGTAAAGTTACTTATTGCTAGAGACAGGACTAGTGCGGATCGATCCACTGGATCGCAGAACCGACCCACAAAAATGATCCCAACGGGCTCCAATTGGGTCAGAAGCTAGAAACCATCTAACCAAAGGGTCGAGAGGTTCGACCCACCCATGCATGCTCGCGTTCTGTTCGCAAAGGCAACTCCGCTGCCGCCGCCGTCCGCGCAACGCTGCAGCCATTGAGTTCGACGACTACGGGTGAATGCAGGTGCGCTTCCTCAAGGCGATGCAGGCCGACGCCGGCGACCCTGAAGCTACGTCCGTCGCGAGAGGCTGCCAAGGTGTGCGACGGCAACGGCTCACCAGCGTGGTTGTGGAGGCTGAACTTGGCACATGCCTTGATGGCGCTGCGCTTGCCGCTGCTGACGTGGAGCTCGTGAGAGAGGTAGACGACGATGTGATCGGCGCAGTCGTTGAGCAGGTCGTGATATTTGAATGTTGCACGTGGACTAAAAAGCGGTTCGATCCACTAAAACCATTGGTACAACCATAAATCATACGGTGCTCCTTGTCTCAGTGAATGGATCGTTGGATGGTTTCAGGGTCGCTCCACGGAGCACCTACGCCCATCCCTAATTATTGCTTTGTCGACTCTATTTTGATGAAATGAATCATGCTAAGTTGCTAATAACCATTTACAAGTAAAGAACGGTTATTACATAATTTATAAGTAAGGCATTTTGATCGCAATTGTAAAAGTAGACACCAATTGCAATTCTCCTTTGCGGTGAAAAGATAAGGGTAAAAGCTTTGTCTTTCTATTTTAGCGGGGGCAAAAGGTTTGCCCATCGTGTAAATATTAGCATGGATATTGCTCTCTGATCACCACCTTGATCTAGACTTTGATCATGCAAATTAGATGTACAAGTTACATCGTCGAATTATTTTCGCCCTCATACTTATTTGTGGTGGGCCCAGAGCATCCGAAATGAAACCGAATCACAACACCAGCCAGCTAGTGATGATCTTTGTTGCCGGTGATAACATCCCTGAACCAGTAGGCCGAGCTCTTGGGGTACCGCCTGAGCGTCCTGAAATCCACGTAGACCAGGCCGAACCTGGACGTGTAGCCGAGCTTCCACTCGAAGTTGTCCAGCAGGGACCAAGCGAAGTAGCCCACGCAGTTGGCACCGTCGTCGATCGCCTCCTTCAGCTTGCGGATGTAGCTGCGGTAGTAGGCAACCCTCGTCGCGTCGTGCACGCCCTGGGCAACGCTGGCATTGCCTGGGTCATCCATACCTGCATGCGGTCGTTGCATTGGGTGCACTCACAGATTCAGTCTTCTTATATGGCACGCCCTGTTGCCTGGGTCATCCATACCTGCTGCTAAGCAAGGTCTAGGAGCCGTACCGTTTTCAGATAGAAACATTGTTGGGTTGCCATACTTCTCCTTGACGTACGTAACTGCTTTATATAGTCCCCAAGGCACGATGTAAAGCCAATCTGAATTCGCCTGCAATTGAACTTACATTACTTCTCTAGCAATGCAAAGAACACGGCTATATAATTTATTTTCCTATAACTCAAATAGAAATGATCAATACCCTTGGTCCGATAGGCACACCTCTGCGTTCATCTGCAGCATCAATATATGCAAATAAATTAGGAAGTTATTCTAGTAGACAGTAGAAGGTTTTACTGCTTGCAAAACAAGTCATAAAAGCACTTCAACTGTGCCCCTTTTCACTTTCTTTGTTGAGAGCACTCGAGCACATTAATTCAGATACAAATGGAGGAGGAGAGGACATACAGACAAATTGAGCACGCCAGTCAGAGGAGTAGCTAAGGAGAGTGGTTGCATTTGGCTGTTGATCACGAACATAATAAGCAGTGTACTGATTGACTCCAACATAGTCGATAGAGCCTTTGACCATTTTAACCTCGTCAGCTGTAAACTTTGGAAGCCTTTCTTTCACTATTTCTTGAACTGATATGGGATATTCACCGTAAATGATTGGGTGAAGAAACCTAAAGTGTTCAAAGCTCAGAATGTTCAGAGGGCAATATATAGGGCATCGTGGAATAACATAATGCAGAAAGTTCAGTAACATAAACAACGTTGAAGTAAAATTACCATCCTAAATGGAAGTCTCTTGACCTTTGAGCCGCAGCTTGGTCAGCTATCGAATTTGTAAGAGCCTCGTACCAGACAAAATCCAGTAGAATTCCAATCCTTCCCTTTTGTGTAGGCTGAAAGGGAACTTTGCGTGAAATGGAAAAATCTAGAAAAAGTTCTAAAATTCCTCTAATATTTAACACTAAGTAGTCTTCAAATCAACCATAAAACGAATACAAATTACCATGAAGAGTTTAAAAACCTTATGCTATTGACATTAGAGTTTAAAACCTTATGCTATTGACATACACAATTCCTATGTATTAAAATAAGTATTATTTTGTTTAACCTGTATAACCTAGCTAGGTACGTCAGACTGCTTATAACTCTTTTACCTGATACTTTTGCCTGTATCTCTGTACAGCAGCAGCATGTGAAAGAATGAGGTGATGAGCAACGATGTAAGGCTCAGTAGCGGAGTTTCCCTCCTTGCATTTTGTGCACCTTCCAGGTGCGAATCTACCATCGTCATATCCTAGGGCAGCAACGACCCTTGGCTCGTTGAATGTCATCCAGTTCTTTACTCTGTCACCAAACGTCCTGAAGCAGAAATCAGCATAGTCCGCAAATGCTTTCCTGCATGATTCAGTATGTTTGATGTGAAGGTAATTACAACATGTGGGACATGGCATACCATGCTAGTTTCAAAACTGTTCTATGAATTACAAATGAAACCTTCAAGTTCCAGCACCATTTACAAAACAATATTCAAAACCATATATATTCAATAAATGTTCAGTTATCTCATCGGAGAGACCATTTTATTTGGGACTTACGTCAGAGTGGGATGTTTTCAGTCCATTCTATGTACAAAGCAAGTGTAGCAACCCAAGTATTATCTCTTAATACTGCAATATGGAAGTTGAAAATCCCTCTAAAAATTAAGGTATTCATGTGGTATCTAATTAAAGGGGTAGTCTTAACCAAAGATAATCTGGCTCGTAAACAGTGGCATGGTAATATGTCTTGCTCGTTTTGCTCTCATGACGAGTCTATTCAACATTTATTTTTTGATTGCCACATTGCAAAGTTTATCTGGAGAATTGTTCAAGTTTGCTTTAATTTATCACCGCCAACTAGTATGGATCATATGTTCAATGGCTGGTTGAGTGGAATAAAGTGGAAACTTAAATCTCAGATTCTAGCAAGTGCTAGTGCCATGTGTTGGGCAATTTGGATATCTAGAAATGATGTGGTTTTTTGACAAGGGATCAGCACCTTCTTACCTGCAGGTACTCTTCAGGGGAACACACTGGACTCGATTTTGGTCATTGCTATAGAAGGTGGACGATCGCCCTGCAGCGAGTACGGGTTGTAGGATGCTTGAGTCCACGGCAATGGAGGTCTTTGTGACTCATGGTTGGAGTTTTAGGAATAGAATTGGCTTTTATCCTTTCTTATGATGAAGATGACATGTTTTATTTACGATTGGAATTTGCATCATTTTGTTTTCTTAATTCCTTGGCTTGTCGGTGGTATAAGCTTGTAATAATGAACAGCTATATGCATTGATTGATGCAGCGGCCGGAATGTTAATATATATTCCCTTTTCTAAAAAAATACCTTCTCAAGTATAGCAACATTAATTTTTCCTCATGCATTTATTTAATGAATAAAAAAGTTGACAATACTTACTCAACTTTTCTATTCAACAGCCCTCCATATTGGAGCTCCAGTTCCTCTGGTAAGTCATAGTGATATAGATTTGCGTAAGGTGTAATGCCTGTGAAGAAGCAGAGTAAATTTCACCACGAAACTCGAAATAACAAACATTTCTAGAACCATCATCTATACATTTACCTATCTTCAACATGTAGTTTATCAACCTGTTATAGTATGCCACTCCTTTCCGATTCACTTTTCCAGTTCCGTCTATAGTATATACAATAACCCATAACGAGAAATCAGTTTATTAATTAGGACAACAGTACGTAGAGAACAAATCTGAATTAAGAAAAATATTCCCAATTAATTTCTTAATTCAGATTTGTGAATAATGGACAATATTACTTGGAAATATTCTTGACCAAGAGATTGAAAATCGGTAAGCATCAAACCCCATCGTCTTCATGATATTCACATCCTCCTACAGGAAAGAGAACAACTTTAATTTTATCTTGTAATCATATGGTTTCGCAATAACATCGCCTATGGAGGGGTCACCTTGTAGCGATGGTACTCGTCGACAGTAACATCCGCGGTGGCGTTGTTTGCAATCTCGCCTGAAAGCAGAGTGGCATTACGGTCGGCCATTGCGCTATCTGCTAAAACCCATTGAATCCAGGAAAGATGTTAAAGCATTTCAGAAATCAGCTTAAATAATGCCTCACCAGGGATCTTTACGAAGGCGTCCCATATGCTGGGCCCGCGGCCGTCCTTGAGCGCCATGCCCTCCACCTGGTACGCCGACGCCGCCGTCCCGAACACGAACCCCTTTGGGAAACTCCGCCGGCTCAGCCCGCCCGTCCATCCCGCGGCCTCCTCATCCCCTGCCTCCACGCCGCCGCCGCCGCTGCCGGAAGCTCCCGCGCCAACGGAAAGCAGAAGCAGCGTCGCGGCCACGCAACGCTGCACGCCGCCGCGGCGATGGCCTCCTGGACGACTGCCATTATTAGCCATGGTTGCCAGTGCAGTGGCGCTGGCTGAAGATAAGAGGGAGCGAGCTGCAGGGGACGAGAACGTGTGACTGCGACACAGCGGCATACGAGAGCTCAAACCGTACTCGGCGTGCCTTTGTTGGCATTCGAGGAAGGAGAGGCATGTCGGCATCCGGCGAAATGGTTGGACATGAACTAGTGGGCACGGTGACAGGCCAAGCTAGGTACTACGAGCCTAGCAGTTGTACGTGTGTGGCGCACGCCGACAGTGATGACCGAGGAAGAGGAAAATGAATCGGCGAGGTGCAGGCGCCATGCATGGCGACCACGCGGCCATGCCCATGTTTAATTCTCGAAATGTTTTCGGTGAAAAATTTTCGTTTTTTTATTTTACCGATTTAAAGTAGTAAATGTAGACGCAAAAGGTGAAAAGTTACATGGATAGGTTAGGAATCTCGAGACCTGGCGCCTGTCCAACCTTGATATGTCACCATCATTACCTTGTACCTTCGTTTTTACAGTAATTGTTCACAAGCACGTACTGGATGACACACCTGCCGACGGATTAGCTCACGTACGGTACCATCGTTCCATTTGCTGCTCCTTTCCCTCTTTTTGATTCGTTCGCAAACAAGGAACCTTTTGTCCGCATGCAACAGATGGGCATCCAATGCATGTGAACAGTTGTTTCAGTCAATAATTCAGCCTTATATTATAAATAAAATAGCGAGTTGCAGAGTATATTGAGATTCAAATTTCTTTTACTATATTTTTTAAGGCACGAATTTATTAAGAGGAGGAGAAGAAACAATACAACGGTATAACACAATGTCTCTGGCTAGTCATCCGGAAGCGATGACTTGCGAAGCTAATTGAACAGAGGCAGACGAGGGGAAATACTCTCACAACTGCACGAACGAGCCTCGCGTGGGTGGCTCGGGCGGACGGAACAGCCGCCGTCGTCGTAACTCCCTCCCTCTCCCCTCCACCGCGCCAGCGCCCGCCCGAGCCGGCCGCCGGAGGCCCGCGTGGCCTGCAAGGATGGCGGCAGCGGGGCTCGTTTTCTCTCATTCTCCTTGCCTTTCGGTGGGCGTGACCGCCTGGTCAACGAGGAGAACCGCCACCAGCGGGTAGATTGTGGCAGCGCCGGCGAGGCCGGATCCAGTGTCCACGGTGGTGGATCTGACACGAGGAGTGGCGGCCGGCGTCTGCGGCCTCGTGCGGCGACGGTGTCCGCGGGCCTCCGAGGCTGGAACTGCACGGCCATGGAGTGCGCGTGAGGTGGCAGCGGGGCAGCGCGGGAGCCGCCGACGGTGAGCTACGGCTCGAAGGCGGCGTGACGAGGCGGCCATCGTTACGGCCAGGGGCGTCTGCAGAGCTCCGCATTCCGGCGCGGAGGCGAACAACGCCATGTTGCGGGAGGGTGTACGGAGTCCCGACAGCGGCTCTGGCGGTGGTCCTGCACGGGGAGCCTTGGTCGCGGCCACGCCAAGGCGCAGGGGGAGTGCGGGCCGGACGGCGGCGGCTGCCGACCAGGCTATGTGGTATGGTGGCGGCCGGCACGGTGCCAACACGGCTGCGAAGGTACGCGGCCAACGGGTGGCAAAGTTGCGTGGTGTCCGGCACGATGATGGGACCAGGCTGCGGAAGTGGGAGCGAGATGGTGGAGCGGCGGCGCAAGGAGGCACAGTGGCAGAGCCGCACCGGTAGGTAGGGCTTGCGTGACTACGGGCCTGGGAATGCCAGACTGAGAACGTGTAGCTAAGAATTTGACTCTTCAGGCGAAAGCCTTCGCCGGCAATCCTGCTGGCGGAAATGATGACGACGTCCTAGGGTGTCGTTCTCCCGTTGGGGCGTCATCTGGGAGCCCATTCTGACCGCGGGGTTCTCTGGGGGAAAATCTTATCCAATATGGATGAGTGGTGGCAACGACCTTTTTGCATCATCACCTCCTTGGAGGCATCATTTCTAGAGGCCCATCTCAGCCATAGCATTGCTCGTGTCTTTGTTGGTCAAGGGAGGCTGCTGCGGTGTGGCAAGGTGGCTTGGTGCAGATGGCAAGAAGGAATGGGGTTGCCAAACTCTTATAAAGGTCAACGAGCTATAGTAGCGGCCAGGAGTTGTCGTATGGGTGTTGGTTTTGGCTGCTTGCAACGGATCATGGCGGCTGTCGTTGCTCGGCAACCGTCAGTGTGGCGCGGGACAACGTCGGAAGACGGCACTTGTAGCAGCGTCATCAGACGACGACTAGGCTTGCAACGAACTGCGACGGGTTGCTCAGCTTTGCTCGACGACTCCAGTGCGCTACATTGTCAGAAGATGGCGCAAGAGACAACTTGGCTAGCTGGCATGGAGACGGACACCTTGTGTGTGGGTAAAACAACGAGTTGATTTCGACTTACGGAGATGGTCCTGATGCTTGATGGGGATCGTGGGAAACGGTGCAACAATGCTCACCTTTCAGATGACGACTTATGCATGGAGTGGTGGACGTGGCGAGGCCCCCCACATGCGGTGTCTTCGAGGCGACGAGGAGTCCAACGATGGGCGTGGCGAGACCCCTGCGCGTTGTGTTTCATGGTGACAACTGCGAGATAGCCTGTGAGAGGTTCGGGTCTAGTGATTTCACTCTGTCAGATGGTGTGTGGTGCTGCAACGGCACTTCGGCGATGGGCCCTACATGGCAGTGTCCTACTCGGTGCGGTGCGTTATGTTTATCTATTTTCTCTATCAACATAGGATCGCGATTTGGATGACGACTACATGTTTAGGAGATGGTTGGTAGCCGTCGCGTCTAGAGCTCGTTTTTGCAATATCTTGTTCGGTTAGTAAAAAAAAGAAGCAGACGATTACATGTTTACAAATTGGCGACCTAAAGGAGCAACAGGGTCCTCTTGCTGAATAAAATTAGAAGGAAAAAAAAAGGATGCCACAGGAGTGTAAGCCCCGTTCTGTTAGTCCGGATACATGGACCAAGTGAATAACTGTGAGAATTAGCCATTTGACCCAGAGCTGATCCCCTGGATATTGGGCTCCACACAGGTCTCAGCCCCACACCGAGCGGGGAGAGTCAGCTCGTGGGCCGTCCACGTCTCCGTGGGCGCATCGCTGCGCAGAGGGCCCGGGGACTTTCCAGGGCTGGTTAGGCCCGCTCACTTCATCCTGTGGCACGCCGAAAGTAGCGGCTCCTGTCCTTTATAAGCTGAGTAATGTCCTCTCGAACTGCCGATGTGGGACTAATCACAAAGCCCGGCCACGTACACAATATAGTTCGACTTGTCTAAGAAGGAAACAAATCACATTACGAGCCACGACACTTGCACAGCATTCATTAAGTGGCCGGCCTAATTAACACCAACGCGACAAAATGATCCAACGAACAAACACTACACCTCCTCTGCCGTACTTCTCACTGCGACACTGTATTTCGTATCCTAGTGCGTTTGATTTGCCAGGAATGTACGTGCACACACACGACGTGCGAAATGCACGCCTAGCTCATCTCAAGCGCGCAGGAGCAGCAGCGAGGCACCCAGAACAAGTCCCCCGACGACGTGACGATGGCAGCAGCCACCAATCGACGCCGGCGCCGCGCCGTGCTCGTGCTGGTGGTCGTGCTGGTGAAGCGGCGGCGTGGACGACGACGCCGTGAACGCCGGCCCTGACGTGGAACCGCCACCGCCGCCGCCTCCGCGCCCTGGAGGCGTCGAGCCGGGCGGCGGGTCGAACGAGCCGCCTTCGTCCTCGCCGCCGCCGCCGCCGGGCGCCATCGCGGCGGCGGGCGCCTCCGCCTCCGGGGCGGGCGTGGCGGCGGCGTCCTGCAGTGGCGGGAGGACGCGCACGGTCATCCGCTGGCCGGCGTCGCAGTGGCCCGGCGCGCCGCTGATGTAGTAGGAGAAGCCGCTGCGGTCCAGGCGCACCCTGGTGTCGCCGCCGTCGAAGCGCTGCGCCGGCCTCGACGTGCCGCAGAACTTGTAGTCGTCCCGGGACACCGCCAGCACCGAGTCGTTCGTGTCGTACTTGAAATCTGCAGGCTCAGAGACAGGGTATATAGTATATATTGTCAAATGTGGATGCAAATGCGATGGATCGATGCATACGTGTGTGGTAAAAAAGAAAAAAAAAAACTGTGCTCTGCTTACGGAGGAAGTCGCCGACGTGGAAGCGGTTCCGGGCGGCCCAGTGGTTGTAGGTCTCGTCGTCGGGCGCCGCCGGCTGCGTCCACCCCCGCGGCTCGCCGCCGACCACGAACACCTGCGCGTGCCAGGACGCCGACGCCGAGCCCGCGAGGAAGGCGGCGGAGACGACGACGAGAGCCGAAACCACTGCCACGAAGAACTCAACGCGGCCGGCCATTGCCATTGCCACAGACGGCGCCGAAACCACAGACTTGCACGTAAAAGCGATCGGATCAGCGTCGTCTATTAATTCCGAGCTCGATCTCTGCGCGGGAGGGGGTTATGAAGGGAGAGGGAGGACTGAGACTAGGGGGGAGTGGCGCCGCCGGTAAAGCGGAGGCGAGTGAGCTGCGCGCCGCGCGAGCAGAGATGCGCACGGAGTGGCGTTGAACGTGCACGTGTCACCACGTTGCGTTTGGATTAGATGTGGCTGTGAGACAGAGTTGGGTGGGCCGTCGGCAAAGCCGGGCTCAGATGTAGAGACCACGAGGCTGCTGTTGGCTGGGCTCCCCCAAAGGCTTCTTCGTGGGCTAAATTGATGGTCATGGCGTTTTGTGGTATGGTTTCGAGCGATGGGGATTGGGCCGTGGTTTCCACGAAGGAAAAATCTAAGCACCGACCAGTCGCGCTCCGACGCTTGCGCGCGACTACTTCGGCCCAACAGGCCCCGTGAGCAACCTGTGCCCGACCTTCTCGCTTTCTGCCCCGTCAAGCGGAGACGCGCTGCTCCATCATTAATTGGCAAAGGCCTCCCTCGGTGGCTTGGCCTTCTTTTTGACTTTCCCCAAGTGCCTTCTATCCGAAGGAAAAGCCATCGTGCGGCTGCAATTTTCCCCCCAAGTGACAGGAGAGAGCGCCGGTGCGACAGGATCTCATGCCGGCGGCGTCAGGGGTTGCCTAAGGGGTTGGAGACTTGGGTCTTCGCACCGTGGCCGGAGCAGGGCGCGCCACTACGGGGGTTATGTGGACAGAAGCTATGGGAGGCGGCGGCGGCCAGATGCAGATGACGCCCGCGCGAGGATGCAAGCGCCCACCGGCATTGGACGGACGACGTCATTGTGCAGCACTACGAGGTGAGATTCAACCCCGCATCCCCTGCCCTCCCCCTCCCCCTCCCCCTCCCCCTCCCCCCCCTGATATTTTCTTTGGCTTTCTGGGGGTGACGGCGACACATTTTTGAGGGAGAACACCCTTTTTCTGGTCAGATGCTAATAGAGCCGCTTTGTATACTAGATTCCACCCCACGTGTAATAACTTGGGTAGGGAGAGGAATTTTGGATGCACTATTTGGACGAGGATTTTTAGATGCATTTTTCAATACATCTCTATGTGATGCAGTATTATTACCAGAGGATTTAGATGATATTTTTTATGTAGCATTATGTGATGCAGTACTACTCGGACACTATGTGATGAAGAATTTTCAGATGCAGTAACTTGATACATGCAGTAGCCTTTAAATGTAGCAACTTGACTAGAGTATTTTAATATTTGTGTTTATGCAGCAACTTCATCCCAAAAATGCAGTAGTCTCAACTTTTTTGCAGTACGAGTTGCATATATGCATTTCTGAACTTGATACATACATTTTCTCTGTACAAGTTGTTAGTTGACATTCACTTTTTTGTGGTCTGACTATTTTTCTCTAGTATGCAATTTCTAAAGTACTTTTTCCCTCCCTAGCATTGCTAAAACTGATGTACATTTTCTATTGTATTCAGTATGGGAATAAAGCGCAAACTTGAACCCTCCATATCCTTGAGGAGATTGCTTCATCTAAAGCACTACAGGTTTATGACTCAAAGAAATGCAAAAGCACATATCTCCTTGTTGAAAAACAGAGTTGTAAAGTTTGTGTGTTCAAAAACAGAGTTGCATCTTGTAATCCATGTGTCCAAGTAGGAGATGCACATGATGTTAAACTGTTAACGTGTCCAATTAAGAGATGTATCAACTTGTGGTCTCTGTGTTTTTGTGTGATTTTTCTTTTGTACAGCATGTGCATCAGTCATATATGCTGGTAGTAGCAATTTCAACCTTCGATTCTGTGAACTATCAACTCTCTAGGGTAGCATCTCATGCTTCTCTTCACTGGTATTTTCTGGCAAATTATTCTTTGATACCCAAGAAACTTATGATAAGTGTGTCTGGGAGGGGGAGGATATGTTTGGAACATACGCCAAGAAAAGCTAAAAACACTCACTAAAAAAATCCACCATGTCGGTGATATTATCTCCGGCAGTCTTCCACGGGTTAGCCCACGGAAGTGATTTGTAATGCAGGGAAGATCGCAAAGATCGGAAGCAAGATGGTTAGGATGGATAGACACGGGGGTTTATACAGGTTCGGGCCGTCGACTCGACGTAATACCCTACGTCCTGTTTTGGGGTGTTGTATTGCGTGTTGAGAGATTTCGTCCTGAGACTTGATGTGGTCTTTGGAGGGGGTCCCTGCCCGCCTTATATATCGGGGGGCAGGGTTACAAGTCGGTTTGTAGCCGATCCTATCTCTAAGAATCCTTTCCTTCTTTACAATAATTCTATTCCAACTATAACTTCTCCTTCTAGATCCTTCCTCCGTGCGCCGACTTGTCCCGCACGTCTTCAGGTCCAGAACGGTGGGCTGGGCCGCCCCCTATTGGTGGGCTGCCAGGCTTGCTCGTGAGGTACCCGGGTACCATATCCCCCACAGTAGCCCCCGAGCACTTCTTGACCGATCGTTGGCTGTAATTGATCCGTCTTTTCTTGCACGATCCGAGTGCTCCCAAGTTGTTTAAGATCTCATTCGAGTGATTTCGAAGAAGATCCGAGTGGTTATGAGAAAGATCTGAGTGGTTTCGAGGAAGATCTGAGTGCATGATCAGATCGTTCCTGAAAACAATTCTTCAATTATGGCCATAGTGAGGGGAAGGAGTGCTCTTTTTCACGACGCGACAGCGAAGTGATACACTTAGCCCCCGGGCTTTGGGCAATTTTAGTATGAAATTGGCCAAAGGTCTTCAACTTTTATCCATCTGTATCTTCGATCTTCAATGGTGTGCACCTCCAGGTGCACCCATTGGGTGTAGCCCCCGAGCCTTGAGCAGAATAGAATATTCTGGTCGAGGGTCAAAAAATAAAATACTATGAATCTCTTTTCGAACTTAATCCATCAATGGTGTGCACCTCCAGGTGCACCCATTGGGTGTAGCCCCCGAGCCTTGATACGACTCGGCACGATCGTGTCAAGACTCTGAAAGCCGTGGATCCTGACTGAATTTTTCAGCCCCCATGCCTCTGGACAGGGATTTCGGATAATCTTTTCCTTCTGGGGCTTTTTTATTTCCCCTTTATTAGGATTCTGTTCTCAAGTTCTTTGAACTCGGCATGACTCCCGAGTCGTGTCCCACGACTCAGCTTGACCATATGGTAAGCCACCTTCTCGCAAGATTTATACTTGTCAGCACTTGACCCAGACTTCTGAGCGAATTTAGCGATAGTATCGCATGCCTTACGTAAAAATCAATTGCAAGGATGCAATATTAATTGCAGAATCAAGTCTGGCCGTCGACTAATTTTAGCCTCACGACCGAGTGGTTTCTGCCCCTGAACACTAGCTCAGGAACCCACAAATTTGTTAGCGTAACAGAACCGAAAGGTCGTGCTACATTTTAGCCCATTTAGGCCCACTAATGCCGCAAAGTCCGTTGTTTCCTAAGGATCCTAACGGTTGCTTTACGGAAGGCAAAATATCGCGAGATATCGCGACTCCTTACCGCACCTTTGAATTCAAAGCGACGGGACGTGCCTGCGTCGGTTGAGTTCCCGAGACACGCATCGCGCCGCGCGCGGGAGGAACGGTTCATTCCATTATAAGCCATCCCCGCCGCAATCTTCTTCCTTTACTCGCCATTTGCCTTCCCAGCGCTCCAGTTCTCCTCCGCGCGCAAGAGCAAACCCTAGATCCACTCCCGCAGCTTTCATCCTCCATCCTCAGCCCCCGCTCGTCGCCATGGCGCCTAAGAGGAAGGAAGCCCCGAAGCGGAAGGAGAGGTCGCCGGGAAGGGCCCGGTCGGCCAAGGCCAAGGCCGCCGTTGAAGTCGCCGTTGATCGCGCCGCTGAATGGAGGGAGTCCATTATCACCACCAGGCGCCTCGAGCAACACGTCGTCGACGGCATCCTCCGTGACCAGCAAACTGCCGAGTGGCGCGCAGCCTCCGGTGAGTCTTTCCCCACCCCAAATTCCTCTGATTTGGTGGTGTTTGAGTCTTTCGTTCTGCGCGGTTTTGGCGTGCCCGCGCATTCTTTCCTCCGCGGGCTGCTGCACTTCTACGGGATCAGTCTCTGCGCACTGAATCCCAACTCCATTCTTCACATCGCCATCTTCATCAACCTCTGTGAGGCCTATCTTGGGATAGAGCCTCACTTCAATCTTTTTCTCCATCTTTTTCTGCTGAAACCTTATCCCAGAACCGAGTGCCCGCAAGTAGTCGGGGGCGCCGGATTCCAACTCCGCGAGGGTCGAACCCGGGAGTATTTTGACATCCCTTTTCTTACCTCCAACAAGGGGTGGCAGTCCGAGTGGTTTTACGTAGGAAACCACTCGCCTGCCATCTCTCCTGAAATCGATTCACGTCCTGTTCCCTCCCAATCCTGGACTGCTCTTCCCAAGGAGAGTGAGATGGATGAGGTTCGGGAACTCCTGGGTCTCATAGCCCAGTTGAAGGACAGGGGGTTGTCTGCCGTCGGAGTGGCAGCCAACTTCGTGCTGCGCCGGATCCAGCCCCTCAAGCAGCGGGCTCATCCAGCGTACGAGTACTACGCCGAGGGGGACAACACGCGTGAAGCCCCCGAGCGTGTCGACAAAGTCCAAGCCGCAGCTCGGCTTGGCAAATTCTTCGCGACAGGAACTTCCCTGAGGACTACTGATTGTCCTCCGGCGTTCAACTTAGGGAATCCACGCCCTGAGGTATTTAATCCATCTGTTGTTGTTTTATGTTTCAATTCCACCCATTGGGTGTAATCTCAGTAAAGAACTGAACCCATCTTTTGCAGGGTCGAGCTGCCTTTGTATCCCTCCCTCCTTTGCCTGAGATGCCGAAGGGAGTGGATCAGCCGGCTCGGCGCAGAGCCGTTGGTGCTGAAGAAGCAGTCGGAGGAAGTGAGAGTGACCTGCACGACTCTGATATCACACTGTCGTCCTCTCCTTCTCCAGACGTGCTGTCTCTCCTTCTCCAGACGTGCTGTCTCCGAGTGGTGGGAAGGCTGCCCCTGTCCCGAAGAAGCGGAAGGTTTCAACGGGGATCGTGATTGGGGATGCGCCAAGCCGCCGCCAACTCCTCCTTTCTGAGTCGTCTGACTCGGAAGAAGACGAAGCTGGCGGTGCCGAGTCGTCAATCCCGCCCCCAATTATCGGCTCGGAGCAGTCTCCTCTTGCAGTAGTACCTCTGAGTGCTGCAAGTCCGAGGGACCTTCCTTCCCCCACTCGGAAAGGAAAGCGCCCGAGAATGCGCATATCTACTCTGTAAGTATCACTGTCATCTCTTGATTTTCCTTTATGTTCTTCTGTTAGTAATCCATATGTCCTTTATCCTGTAGCACGCCGTCTGAGATCCCCTTTGCGGGTCCTGCGCCTCAGTCGGTCGTTGAGACAGAAATCCCGTCAATCCAAATGCCAGAGGTGTCGACCCACTCGGCTGATCTTCTCAGCGATCAGCCTGTGGGTCCGCCACCAAGTCGCTGCGAGCACCAACCCCGCCTCCACCGAGTCCTACACCGGCGTCGCCGACCCCACCGCCAGTTCCTCAAGGCAGCCCCCAGCCTGCTCCTGTGGTTGAACAGACTGCAGCAGTGGAGGAGCCCCAGACTGCGGCGGTCGAAGTTGCTTCTGCGGTGGTCGGCGCTTTGAGTGGTGGTGCTCCCATGACTCCTCTGGAGGAGTTCATATCGCTCCATCTTCGTATGGGCCAGATAGCCAAGGTATTTCCTGAGCCACTTTTCTTGTTGAGGTCAAGTACCGAGTGGTACATCTATTTGTTTTGTCATCTGACTTGTCTTTGCAGGACTTAGCTGCTGATGCTGAGGCAAAATCCTCGGTTATTCAAGAACTTTCTTCTGCAGTCGCTAAGGCCGACTCCTTGGCGGCCCGAGTGGCTGAACTCGAAGCTGCTGCGACCCAACACCAGGCTGAGTTGGAGGAAGCCCAGCGCACCACTCGCGATCTTCGCGGAGAAGTGGAGCAGGCTAAACTCAACGAAGCCCAGGCCGTGCACGAGCTCAGAGGTATGTTATTCCCTGTTTGTTTTTCTGTCAGACGTGAATATATTATCCAGATCTAACTTTCTGTAGATTATCGGTATCGGATTATGTCCCAATTCGCAGAGCTCACTGCCAAGGTGGCTCGGCTGCAAGGCGAGGCGGAGGCACTGCGCACCGAGAGGATCGTGCTGGAGGACGCTATCCGAGTGGTGGCGGAGGAGATCGAGCCGGAGGCGTCATCATCTTCGGCTTCTATCCTCGACCGCGTTCGGGCGCTTCCACGCTTCTTCCGGCGACAGCTCTGCTCCATCAGCCAGGCCAGCTGTGGTCATGTCCTGGCGGTGCTCAAGTCTCTGTTCCCGGCGTCGGACTTGGAGCCACTCAGCCGTGGATACGCTGCTGGCACCTCCGAAGATGACGTGGGCAGACTGCTCCTTGAAGTCGAGCCTATCGCCAATGTCCTGTCCAAAGATGTTGTTGATGACTCTGATGAAGCGGCCCCGTCTGGTGTTGGAGATCCTGCAGTTTAATTTACATAGAATATTTGTAGTATTTGGTAGAAATAGTACTGTTGAACAATGTTTAAGCTTTTGATATTGTATATGAGTTTTTATGGGACTACTACTCCCTTTCTTTCTGCGCTGGCCTTAATTTCTGAGTGGTTGACCTGTTACGGAGTAGATTAGCCTCGTTGGTCTCAGTCTCATGCCGCAGAGTCTTTGTCGTACGTTTAGAGCTTTGACTTGGCGAGTACTTTCCCTCTCAATTTAAAGTTTGTTCCACTCATACTTTATGTGCGTGACGCGAAAGAGGAAATTCGAGTAGTAGAAATAGATGAAAGATGAAATCAACTTTATTGATAAAAAATCTGCCGAGTCGTGATTGGGGGTGAATACCCTCCAAAATCACTCGGAAAAACAAATCTAAACAAAAAAGATAAATACATAACTGAATCAAGCGTTGAAACGCTGTAAGTGCTCGATGTTCCCTGGAGTTATCGATGTTGGCGTTCTACTACGTCCAGAGTCAATTGATTAATACGCGCTTGAATTGTCTTCTGGTAGGTCGCGCCGGCGTTCTTCAGACCGAAGGCCAAAAAGGCACCGAACGACGTGATGAACGTGGTTTTTATCTGATCTTCCAGCTTTAGGCTTGTCTGGTACCTGGATAGCAATCGAGAAAGCAGAGCAGGGCGGAGCCTGCCGTGGAGTCAACGACTCGATTGTTGGCCAGGGCAGCTGCCGCGTTGAGGGTCTCCTGTTCGCATGCGTAAGCGACTCGGATGTCCCCCAAGACGGTGATTATGCCTTTAGGTCCTGGCATCTTGACCTGCAAGTAGACGTAGTGAGGAATTGCCATGAACTTGGCGAGCGCCGGCCTCCCAAGGATGGCGTGATATGCAGTTTCAAAGTTTGCCACCGTGAACTGCATATGCTCGGTCCGGTAGTTGTTCCGGTCTCCGAAGGTAACGGGCAATGTGATGTGCCCGAGTGGTTCCGCCCCCTCTCCCAGCGCACCACTCATCAGTTGTATTAACTGATGTAATTTTGGCCTTTGCAGTATAGAACTTTTCCTATTGAATTTAAGATAAAACAGGAATATTTGTTAAAAAAAGATAGGATTTATTTACGGAATAAATCAGCATGATAAATTCATAGTACCTGATTATCAGATTCAGATGTTATCTCAATAATTTCTTGTAATGTTCTTCTATTGTACAGCATCTGTTCTTCAATTGTTCCCTTGAGGTGGCCTTCAAACATTCTCTCCTCAATAATATTTTCTTGAGAAGAATAACTATTCAAATATAGATAAATAGTTATGTTATTTGTTTTTGCACAAATACTTGCAATAGTTGTAAGGAAATAGAAACATGGACTTCTAGTTTATAAGATAGTACTGTACCTTTTATGAATTTATGTTGTTTGAGGAATTTCCAAGTCAACATAAATTTTGGTTGCACTCGTGGATGACAGTGAGTATTCTGTACACATAGAACAATTATTTTGGTGCACAGTATAACATGAATGTAAAAACTTTGTCAACAATTTAAATACTATGTGTACCTTTCATTTTCTTAACAGTTGTTGATGTTACTATCACAACACACCCGGTAGACTCTTCACTAATTAGATTAACCTTTTCTCCCCATAGCCTTACTTTAACTCTTTCATCCCTGCATATGTTGAAAGTAAATAAAATTGTCTCCAAGATATGCATAAACCGAATTTTATCATAACAAACTTACTCAATTCTTAGAAAAATATCACGAATTTTGCTAATTCCATAACATGTCTGCGTCTCCTCAATATGTCCAATGCAAGATGCTAATCCAATCACATCTGCAAAATATGTAATTTTTAATATGCATTATAATGGAGGGGTGCTTGGGGGGGGGGGGGCATTATGTTGTAAACATATATCATACCTGATAAATATTTTCTGCTGCCATTTCGGTCAGAGAGAACCTCGATGGTTGCAAAATTGAAGCTCTGTTCTATTGTGGCTATAAATTCTGGATCTTGTATCTCTTGAACTTTGGTTGAGTGTAAGAAGTTGAGTATTTTGTCATTTTCGATTGGACGAAAATCTGCAGCCATTGATACCTTAAAATTTGTAATTACATAGATTGATCCTTCCTTGATCAATGGTCTGAACTTATTTACTTGAAATTTCTTTATTGTTGCATGTATCATTGTCCCCTGCAATAGTTAAAAGAAAGCGAGTAAGTAGATATGAGTACAAAGAAAAACAATATTTGACATCTACTGACCTGAGAATCTCCCAATATCATGTCAAGGCTGATAAGCTCTTTGCTATTGGGATTTATAGCATCCCAAAGCATGATTACTCTGACCTTTACTTTCCATGTTTCCTTTCCATGATCAACCTCGCTAAGCATATCACACGACATTGCTTCTTTTCCTTTCAGATTCTGCAAAAATTATTAAATTTGCACATCTTCAAAATTAGAATACAAAAAAACAATTTGCTGTTTAGTGGATAAGATTCTTGATTGCCAAAATTTACAATAATTAGCTATTTTGATTTCATATGCAATAAAATTATTCAAAATAGATCTAGATGACCAAAATCAGGAACAATATGTGTCTTTTATCTGTCATGTGAAAAATGAATCTCACAAAGAGGTAAGAACTTAATTAAACAACCAAATCTAAAATTTACAGCAATAGGTAAATATAAAAATCAAGAACCATATTTGTTTTTACGGACATCCCTTTGTTCTTTACTTCAATCAAACAATTATTAGATCAGTGCAAAATCGAAATCTAAAGCAATCGGTGATAACTGAAATCAAGCACCATGTGTTCTTACCAAAATCCTCCCTCGCAGAGATGTTCCGCTCCTCCCTGTGCCAGCCGTTTGTTTTGTCTTCCGATCCCTGATGGGCGACCCTTAGGTTCATCATGTATTTGAAGGGTATGGAATTGAGTGACCAAAACGAATTACAATGGATCAATTCGGATTGTGGCAGGAGAAACATGGGAGCTGTATAGGAGAGAAAAGGGAAGGAAGGAGAGTCCCTGAAGGGTTTGGCGTTGTTTTTTTCTCAGCGATGGAGAAGGGAAGGGAAGGAGGCTTGTAGAGATGGGGACAGGCTGGAATATGATGTGGCCTATTTGACATTATTTTTAAGGTCTTTATTTCCTGCAAATATTAAGGGAACTAAGGATTTTGACGTGGGTGAGGAGGAACGAAGGATTTTGACGTGGGTGTTTCTTTTCCATATTGTGAACCGGGTAGAATATGACTCCTTCCATATTTGTAAAATGTCGTGGGGCTCTATTCCTGTTTTTTCTTTTGGTGAGAACCACGGGCTCTTTGTTTTCATCCGTGAGTTAGGGGAGCTCTATTCCTTTTTTTTCTTTTGATGAGATGCACGGGCTCCTTTTTCCATCCGTGAGTTAGGGGAGGCTCTATTCCTTTTTTTTTCTTCGGATGAGATGCACGGGCTCTTTTTTCCATCCGTGAGTTAGGGGGATGACTCTTTTGATCTCAATGGTTATGATTTAGTCCCATCATAGATCAATGGCCAGATATTTTTCTTTTTCTCCGATTAACGTGGGAATTTCTAGAGAGTCTGTGATTAGTATAGGTATAGATATGGCCATATGGGGCAGTGGGCTTAGAGGAATTCTGGCATAATCCTTCATCAGTGTTCTTGGATACTTCAAGCGGGAATTCACCATGTTTATGCATCGAGCCAAAACGAAATATTTTCCGTCCATCAGTCGATGGCTAGAGACTCTATAGTTCTTTTTTCTTTTCCTTTTCATGTTTCTTTCTTTTTACTTTGTGTTTCTTTCTATGTAAACTTTATCATTCTTATTTTTGTATATAACCACTAGGGGTTCAAACCCCTCCTATTTTTTTTTTTTTAAGCTGGCTAGAATGGTGGGACAGCAGATGACGAGGTGACAAGCACGTTGGTGGTGGGCGTGTGACTTGTGAGGGGTGCAGAGGTTGCCGGAGCGGTTACAAAAGACGGGAGTGGAGCAATGAAGACGGCGATGTTACTGTTAGTGGACCCAATAATGTGTGGCAATGTTAGTGTACCGTGCTGAAACGGCTCCTTATCAAAAACAGTTTCATGGACGTACCATGCAATGTGACTATGCGAGAGCATCTTTGCTCTGTCCACCTGAGATATTGCAATTTGCAAGCTGCGCAAGCCCCGGCAACATTCTAATGTTAAGGTCAGTTTTTATTTTTTTAGGTACCACTCCCTTTATCGTTGCGGTTGCACACTTGCTTGGTTGGCTCCTTGGCGTGCAAACGTGTACCAATTTGCCCTTCAAATTATAAGCCGTTTTGGGTTTTCTAGGTTCATAGATTTTTGCTATAAACGTAGACATGACGCTTATCTAAGTGCATAATAAAGATTATGAATCTAAAAAACTAAAACGACCTATAATTTGAAACGGATGTAATATTAATTAACACTGATTGCACGGGGACACATTTATTATTCTTTTCAGAAAATACATGTACACAGTATATTTGTATATGTACAATTGGCACGAGCCGAGCGCCCTACTTCCTGGTTGCGAGACTGCGAGTCACCAGGTGGAGTAAACTATTGCAGAGAGTAGTGGGTGAGCTCTGAGCCGAAGTAAAGTGGAGCAGGGTTTGTCTGGTCCCGTCCCCATCTGTTGCCTCTGCTGGTCAATTGTGAGTGCGAGCTTTCCCTCCGGTGCTCTTCACAGTCCCAAACTCCATCCACGACAAAGACTTGACCCCGGTCGAGACTCCGAGATTATCCCCGCTGCCTTTTTGTCCGTCCATGGCGAATCGCTAGTGCTCGAACACATCCGGCGCATGATCCGTGACAAATCACCCTCCAGTCCACAGGTAGACCAACTGCTCGGGTCGACCGCGCGCACCAGCAAAAGGGATCGGATCATCTCAAACTCCCAAGAATCATCATATCTTTACCCAGTTGCCCAGTTCGATCCATCTCCGCCCACCATGTCCATGTCCGTGCACATCCCCGTGGATCACCCTGTTCCTCTCTCGCCCCCACCTCCGGGCGCCGCCTGCGACGCGGTTGACGACGAGCCGCCGCCGCCGCCGCCTAATGCCAGGCCCGTGCCCGTGCTCATCTCGCCCATCGTCGCCGTCCCCGCCGGCGTTGTTTCCTCGGCTGGCTCTGCTTCTGCGCCGGCGTTGCCGCCGGCGTACACCGGCGTGCTTTACATGCAGAGCCACAAGCAGTGGCCGGCGGCGGCCGACGACCACGGCAAGAAGCGGGAGAAGTGGCTCAAGGAGATGCGCGGGTGGCTCATGGTGCTCGCCGTGCTCGCCGCCTCCGTCACCTACCAGGCCGGTCTCAACCCTCCCGGCGGCTTCTGGCAGCAGGACGATTCCCAGGGCAACGTCGCCGGCACCCCCGTGCTCCAGTCCAAGTTCCCCAAACGGTCTCTAGCTAATTCTTTCTTTCTTTGCCTGCAATTATTGCAATCATCGAACGATCTTTGAGCTTAATTAATCAACAATAGCGATGGATCTTTGAGCTTCGTTAATCTTGATCTGTGAAGGTACACGGTGTTCTTCTACTTCAACTCGACGGCGTTCGTGACGTCGGTGGTGATCATCGTGCTGCTGATGAACGAGACCTTCTACCACTCGGAGGCGAAAGTGGAGGCGCTGGAGGTGATCGTGGTGCTGGACATGGCGGGGCTCATGGGCGCCTACATCGCGGGGTGCACGCGCGAGGTGTCCTCCTCCATCTACATCATCGTCCTCACCGTCGTCGTCTTCCTCTACGTCGTCTACACGGCGCAGTTCCTGCCAAAGCTCTGGGGCCTCGTCGTGCACGTGCCGTTCCTCCACAGGGCGGCGCGGGGAGGCGCGCTGCCCGTGCCGCACGACATCCTCGACACGGCGGCCAGCAGGCCGCGGGCGGCGGACATCGGCCGGACCAAGTCGGCGCCGCCGCGGTCGGTGGGGTTGGTCACCACCACCCGAGCAGAGGAGTGAGCTTAATTCAGCACGCTTTTAGCTGGATCCCTTTTGCTTTTCTGTAGATTGTAATGTAATCAACATTATTTGCTCGATCGCTGACTAGTACTTCAGATGACTGAAAACATGGATGTATTCATCAGTCCATCTGTGTAATGAAAGCCTGGCTTCAGAGGGGAGGACTGTGGCTGGAGAGACAGACAGCAGGGCGTCAGGGAGACAGTGTTAAGGTGAGGTGGGGCGACACACCAGGCCAGTGCACCGGGCTTATTATAACTTTCATTTCCGTTCGGTATCTTAAAATTCATGCCGTCGTCAAACTCTACTCACCGGAGCAGAGGAGTGAGCTTCAGCAGTTTAATATAAATTAATACTCTCTCCGTCTCAAAAAGAATGATGTTATAGCATTCAAATTTTTTCAAAAAAATAATGTTTTGTGATTTAAACCTCATGTAAGAATAGTCTGACGCATTAAACTCGTGCATGCCTAATTAAATGGAAATATATCTTTCTCTAACTAACTTATACATGTAACTTAACTAAATGAAGGTACATGCGTCTTTTCCATTCATCTTTAATCTGTCTGAAAAAATCCTAAAACATCATTTTTTCTGTCACAGTGGGAGTATTTAATAATCAAAGTCATCGCTTTTTTACCTAACCATATAGCATTAATTAATCTGGGCATTGTAGAGGGAGAGAAAAAACATTCAACATAGATTAGTTTGCTGGGCCAGAATGTGATAATAGATTAATTAACCACCCCTGCCCGGCCGGATTTGGGGCATCCTTCCCTTCTCCTCGCCTTCTCCATCCCGCCGCCGGCCATAGCAGACGGGGCAGCGGCCTCCTAACCCAGATCTTGTCCTGTTCACCTGCTGCCTCCTAACCCAGATGGTGGCCACCGTCAGTGTCGTCGCAGAGGACCCGACCCATTCTTCGTCGCCAGGTGTCGTCACGATGTTGCCTCACGGGTTTGGCTTTACCCATTAAGCTTGCCTTCGACAAGAGTCGCACTCACATATTATTCGTTTTCAGTTTTCACAAGACGTGAAAGGATATTATATTGGTCCTTTGAAAAAGACCCAAAGAAGAGAAATTAATCGGGCATGTGTCAAACAAAAAAAATTAATTCATGCAGCAAATTAGCTGTCTTCGGTTTTAGGCAGCCCCCTGCTCTCAATGTCGTACTCGAACGCTCTGCAGCAGAGGCAGCATTTGCAGCTGAAGTATCGTCTCCTCCGGGTATGGGACTGCTTGTCTTCGTCCCTCTTCTTCTGCTCTTCCCTTTTCTCCCTCTCCTTGGCCGCCTCAACTCTCTTCCTCATGTGCTCCGTCACTGGCAGCCACCGCCTCTTGGCCAGCGAGTATAGCGGCGGCGACATGAAGAGCACGACGAAGCACAGGGTCGGGAGCACCCTAACACATTATAAGATGTCATTTTGTCAAGTGAAGGACTGCAAGAATTCCCTACTAGAAAAGCCCCCCTGTAGCAACGTTGTAGTAGTAACATCGAATGAAAGCGTCTCTACGTTCACATGTAAAGATGTTTTTTGACACGATTTTAAAATTGTGTCAAAGTGTCATGATACTAGACACGCTTATAGTGTTACATGTCTTATAAAGATATTTTTTAACACACTATTGAAATCGTTTCAAAATGACACGGAGTTAGACACGCTTTAAAGCATCATTTACTTGTTTACACGTTGTAAAGTGTATCAGACAATTGTCTATAGTCACATAACATTGCCTTTTGACATGAATTTGAAAACGTATCAAAATGATACAAAGTTAGACATTTTTATCTATGAATAGCATGTAGAGACGTTGTAAAGCGTTCAAATAAGCGCTCATAGGCACGCATACAGATGCTTTTCGATACAAAACTAATAACATCTCAACATGAAACATTGATTCACATACAAAACATTGCAGCAGTCATGTATTTTCTAATAGGTGGATACCGACATTTTTTTTAAAAAAAATAGAGAATTGAAACAGGGAAATTAAAAAAAATGCAAAGAAAAAAAACATCTCTAACGTCATTAAGAATGGTGACCTCTAATGACATCACTAAGAATTAAAATTTCTGATAAAAATGTCAACATTAGGTGTATCTCGTAATTAAAATACCAAATAAAAAATATTTAAAAATGTAATATGGCACAAAACAGTGATATCTTCCCCTACAACATACTATTTATTTCGTGACGAAATTTCGGCTACGGTTTCAAAAAACGTTATCAATTCTGTCATAGTCCGGCCACGGTTAAACAAATTCCTCACGAATGTAAATTAAAATTTTCATATTCCCATATAAAAAATAAATAAAAAATTTTACAGCACAGGTGTTTGAACTCTAGTCTTGAGCTCCAGCAATAAAAGTGCCCTACCATCACACCATGCCTCAAGTTGAGATAGTATTTAGAAAACAAAAATTAATCATTTATTTACTGAAAGAAAACCATCTCACCTGGCGTCACGTCACCCGCCCGCCTCGTCCAAGTCACTAGGCCCCTCCGCCACGTTATCCGGCCGCCTGACGCCACGTCACCCCAACTCCCTGTCACCCCAGCTCCCTGGCGCCACACGTCACCCAGCCCCATCGACCACGTCAATTCGTCGCCGTCGTGTCACCCAGCCGCCTCGGCCACGTCATCCGGCCACCTACGCCTAATCACCCGGCCGCCTGCGCCAGCTCCCCGGCCATGTCACCCGGCCACCCGAGACGCCGCGCCACGTCACACATCCAGCCACCCGCGCCACATCACAATATTGCAAAGCCACGTCATCCGGCCGCCTACGCCTAATCACCCGGCCGCCTGCGCCAGCTCCCCGGCCATGTCATCCGGCCACCCGAGACGCCGCGCCACGCCACACATCCGGCCACCCACGCCACATCACAATATTGCAAAAAAAAAAAGAGGGTTGCGTTGTGATTTCATTCCGCAATGAACTTCTTTATAGTTTAATGAGTTAGCTAAAATCTAGTAATAAGGCATAGGTCTATAACATAATTTGAACGTACAGTGCTAGCTCAATGGTTGTGCCCTTTGTTTGGACGGTGTAGACCATGTTTCAATTCTAATATGCGGCATAATTTTTTTCATTATCTTTTTGTCCACATACTACCTCAATGAGCTTCTTTATAGTTTAATGAATTTGCTCAATGGTTGTAACGTGTAAGTTCAAAACCTGTAGCCAAAACATTGCGCCAGCAATGTATTTTACGTACATGGATAAGTATTTTTTAATAAAAATAGTGTATTGAAGAAAATGGGCAATTTAAAACAATATGAAATTAAAATTATGGAAAAAATTATGTGGAAGGATGAAATTGAACCATGACTTCTAAGCTCAAAGCCTGTAGTCAAACCACTATGCTATGTTCAATTAATAAATATGTACTTTTTAAAAGAAGAAAACTAGCGAAATAAAGAAAATATTAAAAAAATTATGATGCAGCACAAAATCAAACCGTGACCTGTAAGCTAAAAACCTGTAGCCAAACCATTATGATAGTAATCTATTTTCATAATCTCGTAGATAATGTTTTTCATAAAAAATAGTGAATTGAAGAAAATGTAAAATTTGAAACAATCCAAAATAAAAAAAAGAATATATATGCTGCAGCAAGGAATTGAGCCATGATCTCTAAGCTCAAAACCGGCAGCCAAACCAATGTGACTAGGGAGATTGCCCGGGTAGGTGACATTTATTCGTGAAGACTTTGGCCAACGGACTACATCAAAATGTTTTATTACCAATTAAAAGTAAGTTAATTATAAAAACCAATTGCACAGATGAAGACTAATTTGTGAGACGGATCTTTTAAGCCTAATTAGGCAATGTTTTACAATGTGATGTTACAATAAACATTTGTTACAATGAGCATAATTAGGCTTAATAGATTCCTCATGTTGCTCCGCTAATGAAAATCGATTCCTAAGAGAAGTTCAGGAAAGCTTGAATTAAGGGGTCGAAATAAAAGTTTGCGGACATCTCCAAAGTTTGGAGCGAATTGTTTAGTAAAGTAATGGAAAATTTCAAAAACTTTCTAATCAACTCATACAAGTTCAAACGAGTGGCTTAAACGTGCAACGGGTCGTGAGCTAGGCGATTGTGTGACCCCTCGCCCGCCCGCCTTGCCCCCACATCTAGACCGCCCCCACCGACGGTCCGGCGATCTCCCCATGACCTTTTTTAAAGCCCAAACCCGAATGCCGACGGCGGCAACGACGAACGACGGCATCTACAGCGAACGAGTGGGCCGGCAGTCTACATGGGCCGTATAGACAGGCCCGCACTGGGTCGCGCGTTTTGGCCTGAGCGCGATCCAGCGCGCAATAGAGTTTTCCAAGTTCAAAATATTGGTTATCTTGAAAGATCTCGTCGCATGAAACGACAAAAAGCTTATGGATAGGCTGGTTTTCTGGTGGTCCATGGATAAGGAGCCTCCAAGAGATTGGGCCAAACTAAAACTATTGTCTTCGTGGGCTTTCCCAAGTTTTTTTTTCCTACTCCTGGAAACCATCTCCGAACAGGCCCAGCCTCTCTCTACAGGCGAACAAAAACTCTGCTTCCCTTTTCGAAAGATTTTGTGTTCTGTTTTGACTCAGATTTCTATTCTACGGCTGGGATTGCTACTAGATTTTGGTCAAAGCGGCAAGTATTTGTGACTGGAGGCGTTAATGAATGCTAGGCTGCTCGAATAAAGAACATTGACTATGTAGGATTTTGAAAACATTTCTAGAAGAATTGACGTGTTTAAATGAGTGAAAAATGATGAAAAGTGGTGAAAACTTTTTGTATTGGACCGCGTGTATAGAGAGAAGAAATGAACTGACACAGATCTCTATGTGAAAACTTTTCGCAAAATTTTGAGAAATAAACAGGGCTAATATATGACCTCAAGGATTGTAATACGATGTCATGCACGCCTAGTACGTCCATTTGTCCGTGGATCTAGCTGTAAAATTTAAATATCCATGAGTGCAGTGTATCTATAACATTTAAACGTCCAGCTTGACTCATGGTCAAAATGTGAGATGGACGACGTATTGATGGTCAGCAATAGCTGACAAGAGGAAGAGCTCAAACCGGTTCATCTGACCGGATTGAATCAAGAACGAACCCGGACATGGTAATGTATTTCCTTCAGCGTATAGTTTATCCACTGGGAATACGACAGCGGATAAGAATCGGCGTGACCTGGACATGATAATGAGATTCCTTTTACGTTTGTCCTGATAATTATATACTAGGTGATTCCCCGCGCGTTGCTACGGAAATTTGTTGAAACGGTCTCTTGAGAACTTTTAGCTTCTATTGCAAAGGATGTGAAAATGCATAGCCGTTATGGAAAATAGTTTAGCTTTTCATCCATATGAGAACTGTTAGCTGACCATATATGGACCCTGAGATGAAATTCGAAACCTAGAACAAATTAAAGATTCAATTAAACTCTGTCGAGGATAGAAAATTAAAAGGAAAATTCTCTTTGAAAAAACCTAGAAAAAATAATACTAAATGATTATTTGTTCCTTTTGATAGGCTCAAGTAACAATCGTGACTCCTCAGGTTGCCTTGGTTACCGCGAGTGTTAGACATGTGTTGGAGAATTCTCTATAGGTCGTAGACTTGCTGGCTCTATTGCTTCAACCTTGGAGCATTTTTTTCTGCTGGATTCTACTCCTTTTTGACTCTATCACCACCTATGCACCTGTTGGTAGGGAGCAGCTACTGTGGCACGGGAAGGCCGCAACGCATGTAGGTATGGCGCCATGACGTTAGAGATCGATGGAGGCCTCCTTGCCACTGCAGGTCGCAGCATCGTGGAAGCTTAATTGTGACTGTGAGCGCTGCTTCCTGGAGGTGGCGTGACGTGGAGATGAGCTGCCGCACAATGATGCAAACGGTTTATAAAAACAATGAGGACAATGAAGAGACGCAATCTCTCTCAGCTGGGTTAGAACAATACACGCTTTAATGGTTTTCAAAGGATTTTAACAACTGCCGTGGGTAGATGAAGAGATAGAGATGACGAAAGATTCTTAGACCTTAATGCTAATTTTATTAGGTACTTGAAGAGATAGTGCTGGTCTATTGATAAATAAAGAAGACTCTTCAGTTATGGTCTCTTGATCTGCCGGTGAATTAAAGAAGAAGTTCTTCTGTGCTAAGAGAGAGAAGGTGCTGGCGTGGCTTTGTGAGAATTGAGAGAAATCATGTAGCGGGGATCTCCTATATAGTTATAGTAGATATGATATAAATTCTATAGCTGGATAGCTAAAACACCATCCATCTATATGTAAAAGCCTAAGTCCGCCATCAATACTTGTCTATATGCAATATATGTAATTAGTTAAACATACTTACATGATTGGTTCAATGGCATGGCAGTTTGCTTTGTAGCCTAGAAGTCACAGCTCGATTCCATGTGGGCACCAATTTTTAAATTTTCATTTTTAAATCTATTTTTTAATTCCCAACGTCCGCTTCTGAATTTTGATGAGTCTACCATATTTTACAAAATTTTGTATTCTTTTTGAAATATCAAACATAATATATGATAATATTTTAGGTGATATAAAATTATAAAGGCTATATAGTTTATTTGCATTATGATCTTCCAAATAGGCACATCATCTACTATGTCAGGAATGGTGATCATCTGAGCTGCCATTTGTCTTTCACACCCTCTTCTTTCAAAATAGTTTGTCACTCCAAAGAGTATGTATTGTTAACAACAAGCAAAAACCCAGCACATCTCTTGTTATATCAACGTTAAAGTTTTAGATCTCAATATGTTGTCCTCCGGGAACATGTTGGCTAAGGAAACGTGTGCTATAGCTTCATAGGCGGCCAAATACGGGTTGGGGGAGTTCAAGGTCAGAGGCGAGAATGACTTCCTGAATACTTGAAAATGGCATCCGGACACGCATTCGGTCAAGGAAACGTGTGTCATAGCTCATAGGATGCCAAGTACGTGGCGGTGGAGGTCTAGAGATGGGACGAGGACGACAACTTAAACGCTTGAAAATAGCCTCCGGACACGCATTTGTTCAGGGAAACATGCACTACACCTCATGGAAGGCCAAGTACAGGTCAGTGGAGGCCAAGGAAACCCCATGCTTGGGAATTCAAATCTCAATATGTTCACCATTTCTTTTCTTACTGTGTTACTTTTATACTTTGTCAAGTCATACTATTTATCCTTTGGACACTAGTGTGGTGCAGATTTTTATTTCATTACTTTTTATATTTTACGTAGAAGACACATACGAGTACAAAACTTACAAAATAAAAAATTACCACCCATCCTTACAAATAAAAAGAAAATTGAAAATTTCATTGGTATATTCAATAATATATTTATGAATGAATTTTGTATAAAAATAAACGATCCTAAGAAAGTTCAAATCCTTCATGTTTCGCAAAAAAAAAAGTTCACATCCTTCATGTGATTAGAAATAAATTTAAAATAGGTAAGACAGTAATATAATTTGTTTATCATTAAATATCGTCAAAATATAAAAGATTTCTTCAAAAAATTGCAATTACTAGATATATACAAATTCGAACATATTTTCTTCCCGCCTACTTTGCAATGTAAAGGAGTTTATGCCGCCTAATTTTTGTGCATATGGTTTTCGTTTGCCACCTCCGCATAACCTCCCTATCTCGCTAGATCAGCGGTCTTCCTGCGCACTCCCCGCCGCCGCCACAAGAAACCGTGGCCATCCTCCCTGGTCGCGATCCTCCTACCATCGCCGCAGATCAATCGCCGCCTCCCGATCTCTGTGCGGTGGTGATCTTTATGAACTCCGGCCTGCCGTCCCTTCCGTCCAGCTTCTGTCACCGGTATACCTTCCTTCCCTCATCTACCTGAAACATGTTGGATGTGATGATTCACTAGCACATTTGCGCGTGGTGCATGCAGGGCACTAGGCAAAGTGGCAAGGAGCCCAGGACGTCCAGATCACGCCTGCAGCTGAAGGAGCCAGGATGTCGGCAAGGAACAACCATCCACGACAGATGATTAGCGCACTGCAGTTGGCAGATCACAGCCAGGACATGAGGCGGCCGCGAGGACAGCAAGCAAGGGAGGGGATCGTGATCTCCATCCGGTACTGATTATATCCAATTTATTTTTTCTCCAACCTGCAGCGACTTGATTAATTAAGTTTGGTAATTAGGGTAAATCTTAGTGGAAAGCTCTGTTAATACCTGAGAGCAATGGTGTTGCAGAAGTTCAAGTCTAGCATTTGTTTTTGTGGCCTTTAAGTTAGACTGAATCTGATGGGTGTTAGATAATTTTAGTACCTTTCCATGGACTGCTTAAACCTGAATCGGAATCTGAGGGTAGTTTATGGTGCGCTCAATCATTGAATTTCCTGTTGTAGAAAATAGTTCTGAAAATGACAAAGTCGACTGTTCTGCAGTAGATAGGATAGTATGTCTGCAGTAAACAAGTTGCTAAGCTGATCATATACTTGGAGCTAAATGACAAGTAGCTATTAAAATATTTGGATAAGGTCGTTCAATGCACAGGAGCTTGGATGATATTAACATCTTAATAAGGTTGTTTAGTTGTTTTGATATTGCAGAAGGACTAGGCTTGCCGATTGATTAATATAAACAAATAAATTAAAAAACTGTGTTTCACTTAGACCTAAAGTATAGCTATTAGTTGTACATGCTGATGTGGTTTCTGAATTTTAATTGCAAATTTTAGTATCATCCTTAGCTAGCACAATGATATTTAAGTTATTGATATTGTCTTAAATAACATGCATGATGACACATTGCAGAAACCACATGTCCATAGTAATTTGTCTTATAGTAATTTTATCATCATGTTATGTTTCATGCAACATTATTCAAACTAAATTCTCCTTGGTATAAGAAAAAAATTCCACCGCCTTATGTTTTATTCTTGCAAGATTACAAGAAAACATATAACCCATTTTAGGCAAGAATACACATTGTGTGAATCACTTGTGACGTCGGGAAAAGTGGTTGCAATATTCTAAATAAACACACATGTTGAAATAAAAACCTCCACCAAATTATTCATTCCAACATCATATAGAATCACATGTTGTAACATCCTAGTGCACATGCTACAACTACAACATCCAAAATGGTATCAAAGCAATCATCTGCAGTATTGACTTTATTTTTCTCAAACAACAACCCACTCTATGTGACTGAGAGTGTTTGGATTTTTTTTTTAAGATCCTCTTTATTGGAGTGATCAATGCTGAGAGTGAACAACGACTGCATGCATTGGGACCCTTTTTGTGGCCATCTGCTCGAAAATAAACTCTCCAGATTGATTGGCTCATCAGCAAATGCCTGTGTATTTGTGGCACAATTTGGCCATCGATACAGAGTACATATTGTTCATCTGAAATTATATTTTCACAGTAAATTGGTAGTTTGATTTGCGGCATATATAAATTTACACATATATAGCGTTAAATCGATCGATGAGTACAATTTTTGTTGGGGATTCAGCAGCATCTGAAATGAATATAATCAACCAAATTAAGTGGGAAATGAGACATTTTTTAGAAGATAAACACTAGAAATGCTGCTTTCTAGTGCCAATAATCGGCGCCACAGTTCCCTGACACCACCAGGGAACATGTGACACAGGAGCTGTTCGATGCACACAGCCCACGCAATGCTTAAAAGCCAACTGACGCCCAACGTCTGAACGTCAGCTCGCTGATTGCTGCTTTCTTTTCCTCTAGTAATAAAGGAGCATCAGTTTTGTTCTTTCCTTGAAGATAGCCAATTAAAGCAACCAATCAAATTAGCATCTGATTGTCCGTACACCTTTTTCCCCAACAATTAGCATCAGTAGCTTTTGCAGTACTGCTAACACTTTCGAGGTGGTAGGCTAGCGAGGCAGAGGATCAATGGGTAGGCATCTTTCTTTTCTACAAATGTATGTTGCACAAGCAGAAAGAGAGATGGACAAATGTTACAATATTGTGCACTATTCCCCTGACATGCAACACTTAGATTAAAAAAGTTTAAACAATTCCATAACTCTAACGACAATTCTTGATCGGAATTTCTTATTTACCTTCTCCTATCCAAAATTGATGGGACTTCCCTTCTGTAAGTCTCTCATGAAACAGTAGAAATTCCATTCTTCAGTGCGAGAGGTATGAGATTCTCCAGTACCTGCAATGCCTTTCTTGTAAATATAGTAATGCACATGCTGTATGCTGCGTGTTTCACTCTTTTGTCTTCTTTAGTAAAGATATATAGAATTTTAGAATATTGATCTGAACAAGCTTTGGTTGCTTGCGTGCAACGGAGAATATGCCCACAACGACGTTATTCCTGTGCAGCCGAACAGTACTTTTTGAGGAGAAGGATTGATTCTCTTTCTGGAATTGAATTCAACCGGGATTGAGTGAAGCAACCGGATTCCAGGGTTTTTTTTACCGTTCGTAACCGGTCCGGTTTGACCGGTTACCGGTCAAACCGGTCCGGTCCGGTAGCATAATAGGGCCGGTTACCGCTCAAAACCGACACTACCAAACCGCTCCTACTGGTTAACCGGCCGGTTTGACCGGTTTACCGGACCGGTTTTTATTCCCGAAAAAACCGCTACTGTAGCGAAAAATTTAACCCTGCCGGATTCACTCCTGAAAGCATTCCCGGCCAGAAACGGACCCTTAACAACCGAACGAGGCCTTATTGGAGTGATCAATGCTGAGAGTGAACAGGCACTGAATTTACACATATATAGTGTCAAATCAATGGATGAGTACAATTTTTGTTGGGGATGTAAGTGAGTATGATTCAGCAGCGCATCTGAAATGAATATAATCAACCAAAGTGGGAAATGAGCATTTTTTCAGAAGATAAACACTAGAAATGTTGTTTTCTAGTATACTCAAATGCAAACAATGTTACGTGATTATCTATGCCAATAAACGGAGCCGGCGCCACATAGTTCCCTGACACCACCAAGGGAGCATGTGATAGGAGCTACTCTCTCCGTCCTAAAATATAAGCATTTGTTGACTTTTAGACATCCCGTTTGACCATCCATCTTATTCAAAAAATTTAACAAAATATAAAAACAAATAAGTCATACTTAAAGTATACCTAATGATAAAACAAGTCATAATAAAATAATTAATATATTTATAAATTTTTTGAATAAGACGGATGGTCAAACGTGATGCACATAAATCGAAGAGGTATGAGATTCTCCGGTGCAATACCTTTCTTGTAAATATAGTAATGCACATGCTGTATGCGTGTTTCACTCTTTTGTCTTCTTTACTAAAGATATAGAATTTTAGAATATTGATGTGAACAAGCTTTGGTTGCTTGCATGCAACGGAGAATATGCCCACAAAGACGTTAATAACAGGAAGCGCACAAACCAAGTCTGTGCATATATACACCATGCATAGTTGTATAGTTCATCCTGTCTTAACACATGTTCTCTAATTAAACCTAACTCCCTAAAATGTCTGCTTTTCCGATCAATGTCGTCGACGAAGCACAACAAGGTCGTCGAGACATCAGCGTCGCCGACGCAGCACCAGGCGCCACCGAGATCAGAGCCACGGGGCAACGCGGCATCCCGGTGCTCATCGCGCCGTTCCAGAGCCAGGACAGCGATGCGCGAGCCCGCGGTGCCACCGCTCAGGAGATGAGCATGGGGTTCAATGGCTTCCTCCTCCTGGAGCCCAAGGACGACGACAGCCAGGAGGCGCAGCGGAAGAAGTGGTTCAAGGAGATGCGCGGGTGGCTGATGGTGCTCGCCACCGTCGCGGCGTCGGTGACCTACCAGGCCGGCCTGAACCCTCCCGGAGGGTTCTGGCAGGACGACGGCGGCGGCCTCCACGTCGCCGGCGACCCGGTGCTCCACGACACGCACCCGTCGCGGTACAAGATCTTCTACTACATGAACGCGACGGCGTTCGTGACGTCCCTGACGATCATGGTGCTGCTGATGAGCGAGCGGTTCTACCACACGGAGACCAAGGTGGTGGCGCTCATGCTCACCACCTGCGTCGACCTCATCAGCCTCATCGGCGCCTACATCGCTGGCACCACGAGATTCTTCTCCTCTTGCATCTACGTCATCGTCATCGCCTGCGTTTCCTTCGTTGCCGTCATCTACATCGGAGAGTATGTTGTTTTATTTTTTCACATTTCAGTTGACCTAATTTTATGTAACGCGACGTCAAAATTAAATGTATTCAATTGCAGGGTGATGGCGGAGATATGCAAGTTCTTCCTGATCAAGGTGCCCGGCATGCTCAGCCTGGTGCAGCGCAAGTGGTTCCCGGTGCCGTCGGAGGTGGTCAGAAGCGCGCAGCAGCAGCGCGAGGAGCACATGAGGAGAGCGGCAGCGAGCAATAATCAGCGCGGTGGCTGCAGCGCGTGCTGTGCTTCGGCGCCACGCGCCGAGGGCTGAATTGAACGCGGTGGCCTGCTGGCGGGCCGGGGGAGCTGGTGATCTCTAATGAAGCTGTGCGTGGCATGCATATTTCCTTGCTTTGCCTTCATTTTTAGTTGCAAAGAGGCTTTGAATAGACCCTGATGAAAAATAATTTTAGTCCACATTACTTTGCCAACCTAATGGCATACCGGCTGGTTTTTGTTGTGAACACAAGCTGACAGGTACAAACATTTGTAGACATCGGCATTCCTAATTGATACCTGTTAATAATAAAGGCTGCCCAGTGCCCATGCATAATGACTTGACATCGAAGGCGCGCGTGACAGAGGTGCACAAAGGATTCCTTACTCTCGGCTGACCTTCCTTACTCCACATTACTTCTCTAGGTGACTTGTACTCCTCCTTGACCAGAAGCCATATTTATGGGATGAAAAATACACTTTTCTTCTTCTTTTAATATGCAAAGGTATACTGAAAGGTTAACTGCAGGCGGTATTTTTCATGGAAATTGTCATTATTATGAGTTGGAGTACATGGATGACAAGAAATGAGATGATCTTTGAAAGAACTCCTCCAAACAGTACAAGCTTGTTTGGCTCGCTTCAAGTTAATCTTCACTCTAGTCATACTGAATATGAAAGAGGCCTGGAGAACTTCAATGTCTGTATGGCTAGAGCAACTGCTGTAATCTTCATGAATTTTTCCTTTCTTTTTTTTGGAAGTAGTAGAGGTATTCGTATATATAAAAAATAGGAATAATTAATCGAATATGTATGTGTATTTTTTAAGAAAATAGAATAACTAGTGACAACGCTGAAGCCACTACTGGAGAATGCGCTATCTGCACCGGTTCGGAAACCCTCTTTATCACCGGTTTCTGAACCGGTGCTAAAGGGGTGCCCCTTTAGTATCGGGTCAAATACCCAATGCTAAAGGTAATCTTTAGCACCGGGTGCCACCACTACCCGGTGCTAAAAGTTTCTGGGCGCCAAAAAAAATTAAATGTTCTCCTACTCCTCATCTATTTCTCCCTCCTCTCTTTTCTTCCCGCCCCGCATATTTTCTCCCTGTTCGTTCTTCAAGAACTTTCTTCAAGAACTGAACTTGTTCTTGTTCTTCAAGAACAAAGAAAGGAAGAAGATAGAGGGTGGAAAAAAATGAGATGAGAAAGAAATATATGAGGAGTAGAAAGAACTCCATTTAAATTACTCTAGATCCAACAAACATATATATGAAATTACAAAGATCCAAGATCCAACATTCATATACACTCGTACATTTGTGATTCAACTCAAATCCAGTGACAAAATAATAAAAAAAAGAGCACCTGCTTGGCCAGGCCGCCGCTGCTTGGCCAGGCCTGCTTCGTGCGCCGGGTGCAACCATCAACCGGTGCTAATATGCCTGAGCGCATTTAGCATCGGTTGGTGGCTGCGTTCGAGGCTGATGGGTGGACTTTAGCACCGGGTGTTACCATCACCCGGTGTTAAAACTTCACCACCTCTCCTTTCGGACTGAAAAATCGTTGGACCCGGTGCTAAAACCTCGTTAGCACCGGGTCCAAAAATAGCCCCTGCTTATGGGGGCTGCAGATAGCTCATTCTCTTGTACTGAGCTAAAGGCCCACAAAACATGGACCCATCCATCGGCAGTGACAGTGATTCATCTGTTCAGTAGATGTGAATATGTTTTGTCGGCAGGAGCTACTACACGAAGAAAAACTGCCGTCGCTTCTTATCTCCGGGAGTATGAAAAAGTGTCATCTTGTGGTCATTATAATCCATTGGCAGCAACATACTTGATCGTTAATTAATACTAACTCCGTTCCAAATTATATGTTGTTTTGACTTTTCTAGATTCATCATCCTTGTTATGCACCTAGATACAGCAAAATCTATGAACCTAGAAAAACCAAAACGACCTATAATTTGAAACGGATGTAGTATAATTCTAATAGCAATTATGGTGTACCTGAAATTGACAAACAGTACACATATATATTCCATTCGTTTAGTCTGGGAACTCCGAGATTCCTCCTATTCGTTTGTTTACAATCTACATGTAGGAATATGTTGTGCGATTACTCTTTTGTCGCTTTATTAAAGATCTAAAGGCGTTGCACTTGCATGTTTCCTTGCAAGGGAGGCAATGCTCGCACGGACTTTAACATGATGAAGGCGCATAAAGCCGAGTTAAGCAGTACACATATATATATATGGCCGGTACACTGGCAGAGACTATGTATCACACCTAGCCTTCTCTAAGTCTCAGTGTACAAGTTATTTTGGTAAACCCAACGCCCACACAAATGTCCAGCGAGATCAACGAAGGCAGAGCTGTCACGGTCGTCGACGTGGCTTCCAGCAACGAGACCCCGCCGGTGATCACCGCCACCACGGGCAGGAGGCGCGGCATCCCAGTGCTCATCGCACCGTTGTTACCGAGCCAAAGAGATGATAGGAGAGCCCGCGCGGGCACTGGGCAGGAGACGTGCATGGGGTTCCAGGGCTTCCTCCTCCTCGAGGAGGCGGACGACGACAGCCAGGAGGCCCATCGCAGGAAGTGGACCAATGAGGTCATGCGCGCGTGGATGACGGTGCTGGCAACCATCGCGGCGTCGGTGACCTTCCAAGCGGGCCTGAGCCCGCCCGGTGGGTTCTGGCAGGCCGACGACGACCAGGGCCACCGGGCCGGCGATCCCGTGCTGCGCGACCAGCACTGGTGGCGGTACCAGGTGTTCAGCTTCATGAACGCCACCGCGTTCGTGACGTCGCTGACGATCATCGTGTTCCTCGCCAGCGAGCGGTACTACCACACGGTGGCAAAGCTGCTGGTGCTCTTCCTCATCCTGTTTGTCGACCTCATCAGCCTCATCGGCGCCTACATCGCTGGCAGCACAGGATACGTCTCCGCCGTCTACGTCATCGTCATCACCGTCATCTCCTTCCTCAGCGTCATCTACATCGGAAAGTTCGTGTTTTTTCATATTTTCTTGAACAATTCTTGATCTCCGGTACATACTACGTACGATGAATGTCTCTGCAGGTTTACGGATGAAATATCCAAGTTCTTATGGAGTAGGATGCCGTGCATGCTCAGACTGGTGCAGAGCACGTGGTTCCCAGTGCCCGCGGAGGTGGTGAGGTATCTCCCACGGGAGGAGAGCAGGACGGAGAGAAGAAATCAGCGCGGCGGCTGCAGCGCGTGCTGTGCTTCGGCGCCGCGCGCGGAGGGCTGAGCTGAACACGGTGGCTGGACGGCGTGGGGCCGCCGTGAACTCATGAAGGAAACTATGTGTGCATGCATATTTCCTTCATTGCCGTTATTCCTGGCTAGTACACATGAGGCTTTCAATTGGCCTGAACGTAATTTCAGTCCACATTGCTTTGCCAACCTAATGTGGCATACCAGCCTATTTTTGTTGTGAACACAAGTTGAGGTCCCAACCAATTGTAGACATTATCATTTCTAATTGATACCTGTTGATGATAATTGATAAAGGCCTTTTATGATACACATCGCGATGTCTGTCTTTTGTGTTGTGCTCTGATTATGTGTGATGATCTATACCGAAATTGATTTGAGGACATTTCAGCCTAGTTTGGGCTCAATTGGCTAGCATTAAGAATGGATTCTTCCATGTTATAAAATAGGACGCTCCTAGCATCCGGACGTTCGATCCAGATGCTAATTCTTTACTTATTTTTAAATTAATTAGTTCTCCTGTCTTAATTTTTTGGTTTGGTGTATTGACTTTTATTGACACAAGTGGACCCGGCCTGAGGAAAAAAAAATTAATCCGCCTGCACCTCCCTGCTCTTCCACCTTTCCAAACCACGGAACAAATAGAATCGGAATTGAAATCGAAATCGAATCTCCTCCTTTCCAAAGCATTAGAGCCCGTTTTGTTGGTGCCTTTGGGCAAAAAATGGAAGAAATTGAGAGGGTACTGGGCATGGAGAGAGAACTGGACACGGAATTGAAGAAACCGTGACAAATAAAAGGAAGCAACATGGTTTCAGAGAGGGAAGAAGAGGAGCGCCAGGAGGGCAGCACCAGGTGGCGAATCGAGCTCAAGCAATGCCGACGGAAATCAAACACCACTATCACCAGGAATCAAATCGCACAACATATGTATAGTACCTACCGTAGAGGGAGGCATGCTGCTCGGCGCACAGTAGCGAGATCCTCGGCTTGAGCTGGCATCCTCCTCGTCATGCATGGCTCGAAGTCCCAAACCAATCACTACGGAAAAACTGCACATTGGTGCAAAACCGTCAGTGCCGGTCAAGCCTCAGGAACTAACGTGCATCCCGGCCCTACCACCCGCAACGAATATGCGAATCTCGCAACGGCCAGGATGCACGTTAGTGCGGCTAGGGATACTAGCCGGCACTAACGTGCCGCGGGAAGTTTAGTGCCGGCTGGGCGCATTAGCCGGCACTAAATTTTAACAATTAGTGTCGGCTAAAGATCTCAACCGGCATTAAGTTTCCCAACATATATCAGCTTCTTCCTCCCGAGGCCGAGCTCAATCATTTGAGCTCGAGCTTCTCCTCCCTCCCATGGCGTGTTAGAGGGAAGGTGATGCCCATTTTTCTTCAAATTTGTGGTGATTTCACTCGTTCAAGTGGAGTAAAGGTTAGCAACTTCATCCTCTTTTGTTTCACGTTTTATATTTTGCATTTCATGCTTTGTACATAGAAAAATTGGTGATTTAAAGAATGAAGAGAAATGAGAATGAGTTTTTTTTACATTAATTTGATATATATGTAAAATTGATTAGTTTCCTTTTAGAGAAGGTTATTAGATAGTTTGTCTATGACACATTTACAATTTTTTTAATTATTTCTTAGGGATAATAAGGATTATTGTTGATTTTAAGCATGAAGGGTAATGAGAATGATTTTTTTGATTTGTACATTATTTAGAGATATATGTAAAATTGATTTTAACTATTTTATAGTGACATGTGTATGTATATTAGTATGTATACTATTTTTAATTATTTTAGAGTTAGCATGTGTTTTTACTTATAAAAAAATTAACAAAAATAAAATTATTAGATGGTTTCCTATGTTCTAATAGTTTGTAATATGGTTTCGAACTATTTCAAAAAAACAAAAGTCACGTTGATCAATATGACTTCTGCTACTGGAGGGAGTGGTTCTGGTGGCGGTGACCGTCACCTGCCTCAAGACAACGAGAAGAAAATGGGAGCATGGCAGAAAGCAATGGTTCGTTTTTTGAAAAAACGAACGAACAATATGTTGAAAGGGACGAGGACCCAGGTTTTGATCTTGAGAGTGTATTGCGGCGTTACGCTCCATCTCCTACAAAACTAAAATCTTCAGATCCACCATCTTCTTCAGCGCCAGCAAAAAATCATGCTTTCCCACTCAAGAATGGTTGAAGATCGTTCTCGTGTTGCTTGTTAGCTATTGAGAAATTTAGGTTCCTTTGAATAAGTTATGTGTGGGATGACACTTACCAATGTTCTTTGTACTGTGCTGTAAGTCATTTTAAGGAAAAATTGTATGTCATTGAGACGTTATAATTTGTATGTTAGTGTAATAACAAATATGTTTATTTGAATTATGTAGAATTGATTTGTGTTTTTTGTACGTCAATTAATTGCAGATGGACCGACAATGGATGTATAGCGGACGAGCCACATCAGCGTGGGTTAATGGCCTAAAATGTTTTCACGATACAGCAGAGGCCAACAGATCACCAAAGGGTTTAATGTTCTGTCCATACAAAGTTTACGAAAATACGAGACAATACAAGAAAAGAGATACTCTATGGTCCCATCTTTATGAGAACGGTTTCATACAAAGCTATAATGTTTGGACTAAACACAGTGAACTTGGAGTTATGGTGGAAGATAATGAAGAAGATGATACTGGTGGTGATGGCGGTGATGATAGCACCATTCCAGACTGGGCGTGGGTTCAACAAGCTGGTGGCTATCATGATGAACCAATGGGAGATGGTGAAGCAAATGTTGCACAAGAGGAGCCGCCTGACGAGCTAGGCCAGGCACTGCTTGATGCACAGAAAGAGAGTGAAACTGCGAAGTAATCAGCAAAGTTTGAGAAGATGCTAGAGGATCACAAAAAACCGTTGTACCCTGGTTGTAAACCGTGCTGGAGATGCTGAAATGGAAGGCAACTAATGGTGTCACAGATAAGGGATTCAGTGAGCTATTAAACATTGTAAAGAACATGCTTCCTGAGGGTAACGAGCTGCCATCGACAACATACGAAGCTAAAAAGATCGTTTGCCCTCTTGGATTGGAGGTACAAAAGATTCACGCATGTCCTAACGACCGTATACTATATCGTGGCAAGGAATACGAGAACTTGGAATCTTGTCCACTTTGCAAAGCATTGCGGTATAACATCCGGCGAGACGATCCAGGTGATGTTGATGGGCAACCAGTCAGGAAGAAAGTTCCCGCAAAGTTGTTGTGGTACTTCCCTGTCATACCACGTCTAAAGCGTTTTTCAGAAACAAGGACAACGCTAAGCTGATGCGGTGGCACAAAGAGGATCGTAAGGAAGATCACATGATTAGACACCCCGCAGATGGGTCTCAGTGGAGGAACCTTGACCGAGAGTATCCTGAATTTGATAGGGACCCAAGGAACATAAGATTCAGTGTGAGTACTGATGGAATGAATCCGTTCGGTGAGTTTGGCTGCAGTGATAGTACATGGCCTGTGACGCTATGTATGTTCAACCTTCCTTCTTGGTTGTGCATGAAGCGGAAGTTCATCATGATGCCGTTGCTTATACAAGGGCCAAAAGAACCTGGCTACGACATTGATGTGTTCCTTCGACCCTTGAATGATGATTTATTATTGCTCTGGAAGGAAGAAGGCGTACGTGTGTGGGATGAGTATAAACAGGATTCTTTCAACTTCCGAGCTTTACTTTTCGTAACCATTAACGATTGGCTTGGACTTGCAAAATTGTCGGGACAATCGAACATGGGATACAGTGCATGCACCCACTGTTATGATGAAACCGATAGCATTTATTTGAAACACTGTAAGAAGTGCGTATACATGGGTCATCGCCGATTCCTTCCTGTCGATCACCCCTTAAGAAACGAAGGGAAACATTTTAAAGGACAGTCTGAAACTCGCTCTAAGCCTTTGTTTCGTAATGGAAAGCGTGTGTTATCGACGACCAAGGATGTGAAGTGCGTATTTGGAAAGGGTGACGGTAGTGTACCTGTTCCCAAGGATCCCATCACGGGACGTGCTCCAATGTGGAACAAAAATCCATATTGTGGGAACCACCTTATTGGGTAGTCTTAGATGTTCAACACGCAATTGATGTGATGCATTTGACAAAAAACATTTGCGTGAACATACTAGGCTTCCTGAGAGTGCATGGTAAGCCAAAGGATACATTGGAAGCAAGGCGCGACATGCTCAACCTGACAGAACGACAAGGCTTGCAACTTGAAAAGATTGACAAGGGACGCCACTATTTAAAACCTGCCAGCTACAATCTTAGCAAAGAGGAGAAGGAAAGTATGTTTGATTGCTTGAACAGTATTAAGGTCCCGTCCGGATACTCCTCGAATATACAACGCATAATAAACGTGAAAGAGAAGAAAATTCAAAACTTGAAGTCCCATGACTGCCACGTCTTGATGACACAGTTACTTCCGGTTGTGCTTAGAGGTGTTCTACCAAAAAATGTAAGATTGGCAATTGTGAAGCTTTGTGCGTTCATGAATGAAATTTCTCAGAAGGCAATTGATTCGAACAATCTAATAAAACTGCAGAAAGACATTGTCGAATGTCTTGTCTGCTTCGAGATGGTCTTCCCACCATCATTCTTCAACATGATGACACACATTTTGGTTCATATTGTGACTAAAATAACTATTCTTGGTCCTGTCTTTCTACATAATATGTTTCATTTCGAGAGATTGATGGGAGTATTGAAGAAGTACGTCCGCAACCGCTCTCGTCCAGAAGGATGTATCGCAAAGGGCTACGGAACAGAGGAGGTCATTGAGTTTTGTGTTGACTTTCTTACAGACATGAAGCCGATTGGGCTCCCTGTGTCACACCATGAGGGGCGACTAAAGGGAAAAGGCACATTAGGAAAGAAATCTAATGTGAACATCTCTTGTAGTGAATTTAGTAAAGCAAATTTCACGGTTCTTCAAAATTCATCCAAGGTGGCTCCATATATTGATGAGGACATGAATATTGTACGGGCCGAAAATCCAAAGAACGGTCATGATTGGATCACGCGCAAACATATATCTACTTTTGAAGGCTCGTTTAGACGAAAATTATTGGGCAACAACACAGTTGATCAAGAACTACAATGGCTGGCTAGGGAACCATCGATCACAGTCCAATAATACCAAGGGTATGAAATCAATGGGTATACATTTTACACAACAACTCAAGACAAAAAAGCACAAACCAAAATAGTGGTGTCCGTATGTGCAAAGTAAACAGTAATGGACAAAAGGACAACTATTATGTGGTCATAGAGGAGATATGGGAACTTGAATATGGACCCATAGTTGTCCCTATGTTTCGTTGCCAATGGGTGGCTAGATCCGGCGTGATGAAGGACCGGTATGGGATGACCATAGTTGACTTCAAAAAGATTGGATATAAGGATGAACCATTCGTTCTAGCCAAGGATGTGACACAAGTGTTCTACGTGAACGATATGTCAAGCAAGCTGAAAAAAAATTCAAGGAAAGGCAGAAAATGAACCGAAACGACACATAGTTCTTCCAGGAAAAAGAAAAGTTGTTGGAGTTGAGGATATTTCAGACAAGTCAGAAGATTATGACCAGATTGATGACCTTCCTCCATTCTCTATTGATATTGACCCCAGCATCCTTTTATTTCAAGAGGACACGCCTTACTTACGCCGCGATCACGCCCAAGGCACTTTCGTCAAAAGGAGGGTTGTCCACAATGTAATAGATAATGATGAGTAGTTTTAAGTTATGCAATGTAACCACTATGTCCTATTTGTGTAAGTTCTCTGGTCTATTTATCTTTGTATTTCACGTCAACTGATGTATTGTAACGCACTCTGTTGTATTTTTCTCAACTAGCGTTACTAATCATGCAATTTGGAAACAATATAATCAAAATACAATATTATATTTTTTGCATGGTAAAAATATTATTTACTACCAATAATTTTGTATTACTAGAATCGTTGAAACATTAAATTATGAACAAGTAACTAAGTAATCTGCGAATTGATCACATCATTGTATAGGTTATCAATGAAAAGATTTTTGAATATTTTTGCATGGTTCAAAATGAAATGTTTTCGATTTATTATGAATAACAGAAAAATAAACATACACATACCCTATTAACGCTACATATTGGTAATTTTAGTATATTCATCAATTTAATTACTATTTTTGTTTTGTAGATGGAATTAAAAGGATGCTAAGAAAATTCAGATAGTAATTTTCGTACAAGTATTATAATATTACCTACATATTGAATAAAAATGTAAATATAAAAACAGAAAGTAAAATTTTAAAAACGACACGTTAGCACTAACCTGCAACGCCAGTTTTCATTTCCCACCAGGCGGTGCAGGTTAGTGCCGGGCAGGCTCCCTAGCCGGCACTAACGTGCACACGTTAGTGCCGGGCAGGGTTCCCAGCCGGCACTAACCTGGCAAGGGTGCACGTTAGTGACGGGCCTTACCCCCAGCCGACACTAACCAGGCCTGGGGTGTATAACCCCAACCCAATTTCTCCCTAACACTTAGCTGATTTTTCCCTCTCCCTCGTCGATCTCGTCGTCCCCACGGCCGCCGCCGCCTCCTCGTCTTCCTCGGCCACTGTCGTCGAGCCCCGCCGCGGCTTCCCCGACCCCGCCGTCGGCATCCCGAGCCCCCCGCCGGCATCCCGAGCTATCTGCCGCCAGTGCCCCGTCGGATCGCCGCCCACCGCCGGCGCCCCGTCCCCGTCACCGCCGGCGCCCCGTCCCCGAGCGTGCCCGCCACCGCCGGAGCCCCGTCCCCGCCACCGCCGACGCCCTGTCGTCTTTCCCGCCTCCACCACGCGCCGGCGCCCCATCCCGGCCACCGCCGGCCACGCCCGTCCCTATCACCGCCACCGCCGGTGCCCCGTCCCCAAGCGCCCGCCACCGCCGAGCCCCGTCCCCGCCACCATCGGCGCCCCATCGTCCCCGCCGCCACCGCCGGTCGCCCCGTCGTCCCCGTCGTCTCCGCCGTCACTGCCTGCCGCCCCGTTGTCCCCGCCACCGCCAGCGCCCCGTCGTCCCCGCCGTTCCCGCCACCGCCGGCGCCCTGTCGTCCCCGCCGTAACCGCCGGCCGCGTCCGTCCCCGTCGTCCCCTGCGCGGCGCCCCGCGCGCGTGAGCACCCCTCTGCACGGCGCTGACGTCAGCGCTTGTACGTGCTGACGTCAGCGCCCCCTTTAGATTTATTTGTATATTTAATTTTTAGAAAATTGTAGAAAATTGTTAAAAAATGGTAGAAAATTGTATGAAAAGGTTAAAAAATTGTATGAAAGTATTTTACTTCTCCAGCTCGCGCTGGAGTTAGCATATTTTCATGCTGACGTCAGCGCTTTTTTGTCAGTTTTTAGATTTATTATACTTTTTCAGCTCGCGGGATCGGCGCCCGTCGTCCACGCCGACGCCCCGCCGACGCCCGTCATCCCCGTCGTCCCCGCCGACGCCCGTCGTCCCCTTCGTCCCCGCCGACGCCCGTCGTCCTCGCAGACTCCTGCCGTCGCCGCCAACGTTAGCGTCTCCTTTTAATATAGTAGTTTATTTGTAGAATTGTTGAAAAATGTTAGAAAATTGTAGAAAATGTTCTAGAAAATATTAGAAAACGTTAGAGTTCTAGAAAATGTTTGAACATGTCATATGTACACTACAAAATTACTTATTCTTTTTTGTAAATGCTTGTCGGTACGTAGATTTATTTGTATATATTTTTTAAAATCACCTAAAAATACTAGAAAATTACTAAGTAAATGGTTGAAAATTGTATGAAACTATTTTACTTCTTCAGCACTTTTAGATTTATTTGTATACTTTCTAGAAAACCACCTAAAAATATTAGAAAAATGTAAAAAATGTTAGAAAATTGTAGTGAATTGTTAGAAAAAAGTAAAAAGTGTTACAAAATTGTAGAAAATGTTCTAGAAAGTATTAGAAAATTGTAGTGAATAGTTAGAAAAATGCAAACAATGTTAGAAAATTGTAGAAAATGTTCTAGAAAATATTAGAAAACGTTAGAGTTCTAGAAAATGTTTGTACATGTCATATATACATGTACACAATATAAAATCACTTATACTCTTTTATTGTATGTATTAGCTAGTGAAAATGACCGGCAGGAATGAGGAAGACGAGGAGTACATCCACTCGCTCATTCGTGGACCCACACCATACGAACATGCTCCTGAGGTTGAAGCCAACGTGGACGATGGCTCCCAGTATTTGAACTTGGATAATCCAGATGACAAAGTGATGACGAGCAGAGTGGTGACCAGCAGAGTGGTGGTGACCAGCAGAGCGATTATTAGCAGGGTGCTAATGAGGATGAAGATGAAAATGATGACGAAGCTCAGGTATATAAATTTTGTCCATATACACGTGATTTGAATTTATATACACATCGACAACTTCTATTAATGAGTAGATATCATTTCAGGCATCAGGATCATCCACGCGTAAACGGAAACGTGGCTACAAGAGAAAGATGGATGGTTATACGACTATCACCGAGGTCTACGATAACGGCAAGCCAAAAGCCCTCCTGGTGTTAAGGCCACATTTGTGAATCAATGTGGATATCTTTTGAGGGAAAGCGTCCCCATAAAGTACAAGAAGTGGAAGAGAACAAAAGCCTCTGATAATGATGAAGATATTGTGCCAAATTCAGAGAAAGAGATGTTGTGGACAGAGGTGAAGAAGCACTTCCACTTTCCCAATGGCAAAGAAGACAAAGTAAGAAAGTGGGCATTTCAGACGATGGCTACTCAGTTCAGGACGTTCAAGGGAAACCTAATAAAAAACTTTGTGGCAAAGGGTCTCACACCAGATTTTGATAAAAACTAGAAGAAGCAATGAGAGTAATGGAATGAATTCGTCAACTACAAGTCCTCGGCAGAAAGCAAGGCAGCCTCTGCTCAAGCAAAAAATTAATTCTAGTAAAAAGACACAATTTCATAAACTTGGGCCAGGAGGTTATGAAGTTGCCATTCCGAAATGGGAAAAGATGGAAGCAGATATAATTGCAGAAGACATCATACCGTAGACATTGAGTTGGCCCAAACGAGCAAGGCATTACATCTATGCTCATGGAGGCACACTGGACAGAGAAACTGGGTTCTTTGTCACTAGCGACGTACTAAGGGAGGCGACCCTGAGACTAAATGAGGCAATGCGGCTTAGGGAAGAAGGAACTTTCCAGCCCAACAGAGATAAAGACGAGTTGACTTACGGTCCTGGGAATCCAGAGCACACTGGACAGACCCGAGGCATTGGCGTAGTTCCATGGAATCGTGGCTTTCCTGAAGATCTCGAAACCTACATAAGTCGGTGCAGAAGCAAGGCAGTAGTGACAGAGCAGATCCGTACACTAGAAGGTCGACTAGCTTCTCTTGAGGCAACAGTTAGCCAACAATGCCACCCACAAGCAGCTCCTAATTTGGAGACAAGTCCGGCCTCTCAGCGTCGACTTGGCAGTGTCGCTTCGATGGAACTCCCTCTCGGTGATGGAAATGAGTTAGTTGCGGACAACCAGCGACTCCCCGTTGACAACATCACTGTTAGGACCAAGTGTGAGCTACTGTATTTTCGCGGGAAAAAGCTCAAATTTTGTGCTCAGGGCTATGTGGAAGCACCGGAAGAAGGCACTATGTTACATTGCCGGCCAATTCCCGAAGGATACGCTAAAGTACATGTTGACCGCATCGAAGACGGCTGGGAAGACCTAGAACTCCTGATCCCTATAAGTAAAGAAGAAGTGGACCTACAGTATGCCATACACACTTGGATCGCTTGGCCAAAGCGCGAGATAAGATTGGTAGAAGCAGCCACCGATTCCGCTCAGTGTTCAAGGCATAGGGAACCAACGCTAGTAGACAAGGATCCAAGTGTTGAACCACCATCGCCACCGGCAACACGGGATCCCAGCCTGGACCCGCCATCACCACCGGCGACACGGGATCTCAGCCCGGATCTGCCATCGCCACTGGCACCACGGGATCCCAGCCCAGATGCGCCATCGCCACCGACAGCACAGGCAGCACAAAGCAACCCCAACCAACCATCACAAGCTGCATTGTCGCCTCAGAAGAAGCAATGAAAGGCATCCACGGTACCTTCGGGCAACCCAACTACTAAACAGAAGAGGCAAAAGAAAGAAAAGACTCCAGTTGAGGAATAGTCAGAAGACCCGGTCAAAAAGTTCTTCGATGATGTGAAGGCCAAGAGAGCGGCTGCGAACAAGAAGCTAGATATAGATCCAGTTCGAAAGGCACACTTCATCAAGGAGACCCTACCAAGGGAGAAAAAAAGAATTAGACTATGATCGGCAGATCAGAAAGTGCCACGCCAACCCTAGCAACCTGAAAAGAAATGCAAGACCCGTTGCCCAGCTCGGAGAAAAGTCCAAACAGTCGATCCCTCCGCTGATAGAACATCCTGATGCCCCTCTCAATGAATCAATAGAACCGAGGATCTTTGCCAGGATGATAACGCAAACAGATCTTACCAAGGCTCAATTGCTAGGGAAAGCTCTACAGGAGTCCCGAGGCAAGAAAAGGTTTGTACTTGGCGAGCCTCTCATATGGCCAGAGTTATTACCGTATCTACCAACGAGAATGGCGCAGTTGCACAAATGATATGCGGTGCAATCTCAAAACGGAATTGACATGCTCCTAGCTCGGATCAAAGACGAGCATTTTTGGCGGGGGCCAGCGGATGTATGGATCGACTTTGATGCATTTTATGATTTGTACCATCAAGATGCCCTTCACAAGTGCCTCATGAGTGTATGGTGCATGTAAGTGTTTTTGCTCGTTTTATTATTTTATTTATACTCGCTCGACGCGTGTTTGTTGACTAATTCCTGCTTTTGTGGTTTTATTTTTCCGTAGGCAAAAAACTAAAATTGCCCGTCAAAAGAGGTTCCATAACATCGGCTTCCTGGACCCCGATGTTATACATGAGGAAACTGTCACGAGAAAATCTTGTGAAGTGGTCGACAATATGTACAGAGGCATGCGTAAGCAAAGCATGTGTCCATTCATTCTCTTGCCATACAATCATCAGTGAGTCATTTGCCACTTTTTAAATACCTTCAAAATAATAATCATTAATAACTATTATAATCAACATTAATTGGTTGTTTTTGTGTATGTATATGAGCAGTTTCCACTGGATACTGTTTGCTATTCAGATTGACGCCCAAACGGTCTGGATCTACGATTCATTGAGGTAGGATAGATCACTGTACCAAGACCTCATCGACCCGATCAACAAGGCATGGACTCGCTTCCTCAGCAAACACATAAAAATGAAAGAACCAATCGAACCTCTAAATTTTAGGAGTGACAAAACGGTATGACCAGACTCTCTCATCTTGTGTCATTCATAATGAAAAATTTATTATTCTATGCTATAACCCATTTTCCTACGGTGCATGAGATAGGAGCAAGGGAACAACTTGTGTGGATACTACGTATGCGAATGGATCGATGACTTTGTAAGTGAAAAGGGGCAAATGATGCCAGAAAGATTCGAGGTACGTGGGCACAAACAATTCTAGTAATTAATTTTAATTTATTTAATTTTATTCTCATGTTTTCATCTGGAAATGTTACAGCGTTGGTCCATGAAAGAAGATCTGATTGAAGAAGCTCGGGTCAGGGCAATTCAAGAATCTCTTTGCGGATTCCTGCTCGATGAAGTCATAAATAAGAACGGAGAATTCTATGGCGATCCCCTATCAAGCGTCGTGGCAATTTAGAAGGGTATTCACGATCGTTGATATATCTCGTGCATGAAGTACTTGTAATATCTTACTTGTAATATCTCAAGTACTACAAGTACTTTGTTGGATCTTTCAAATGTTGTATGTGTAGTATGAATTCCATCTATTTATGTATATATATAATATTAATAATGTGATATATATCGTCGTAATGTAGTATGAACGTAAATAGTGTCACTACATAGACGCATTAATTTGGTACAAATACGAAAACATATAAAAGAATAGAAAATAAAATAAAAGCAAAAAGAGAAAAAACAGGATTTGTTTTGTGCCGGCTGAGCATACCAGCCGGCACTAAACTGCCGCGGGGCAGGGAAGGCAGTTTAGTGCCGGCTGGTGCCAGCAAATTAGTGCCGGTCAAAATGACCGGCACTAATGGCCATTTTGCTGGCCGTGAATGGATGAGCAGCATGATAGCATCCTCGGCACGAGCAATAAAGGACGACGACAACTTGCCATGAAAGCAAATCTTTGTTGCTACGGAATACTCGTCCATGGAGCTGTGAGGACCCGATGGATCTGTCATGCGCCGCGAGGGAGGAAAGAGGGCGGCTTGAGGCACAAAGAGGACGGACGAGTGGAAGTATGGATTGACGGGGAGGCGATGGAAGGGTGCGATGCGGATGCGGTCGTGGTTGTGGTGCCTAGGCGAGCTCGGGCTCCTCCATGGTAGCTCCGCCGCCGGTAAGGGCGAGCCCAGGCTCTGCCAGGCGAGCTCTGCCGCCGGCCAGAGCGAGCACGAGGGCAGTGCGGTCGAGCCCGAGCCCCACCAGGGCAGCTCCGCCGCGGGCCAAGGCGAGCGTGGTGGCAGCGCGAGTGAGCCCGAGCTCCACCAGGGTAGCTCCGCCACCGGCGAGGGTGAGCGTGGGGGCGGTGCGGGCAAGCCCGAGCTCCACTAGGGGAGCTCCGCCACCGGCCAGGGCGAGCGTGGCGGCGGCGCGGGCGAGCTAGAGCTCCACCATGGGAGCTTCGCCGCCGGCCAAGGCGAGCACAGGGACGGCGTGGGCGAGCGCGGGGGCGATGCGGGCGAGCCCGAGCTCCACCCAGGGAGCTATGCCGCCAGCCAGGTCTAGGCGAAGCTCGGGGAGTGACGCGGCGTGGATGGACCGGCAGTGTAACGTCCCGCCTCCCCGAGATCGGGTCCGCTTACATCTGGTAGCTCTCTAGGATTTCAAAACTATCCTCACAGACCAACGTATGTCTGCACACTTTATCCTCACTCATGCGCACCGGGGAACAAGTTCTCGGTCGGTCAGCCATCATGAAATTGCTCCGGGCCAAGCACACTTAACCTCGGAGTTCTTTCAAGATGAGCTTACAGAAATAAAGTTGTAACTTCTTAGTATGAGTATTCTATCAATCTTATTAAGCCCTGGGCTGTCACAATCTCACACCCTGAGGAGGCTGAAGTCTTCTTCGGTCAACCTCGGTCAACCCCCGTCCAGGAACGTCCCCTCCTGGCCACGTTCATGTGCGTCCATACCCAAGATTCGGCCTGGCCGTATGACAAACCCAGGATTCGACCCGACCCATCTGGCGTATGACATGCATACCCAGGATTCGGCACGGCCCATTTGGCGTATGACCTGCACGCACCCGTGACACAACGAGAGCTGTCTCTGATACCAAGTGCAATCTCTCGCCGCCCTGAGGCTGGCCCTGCTTACACCTTGGTAGCTCAATAAGACTTCAAGACTATCCTTATAGACCAACACATGTCTTTTCTATGTACTTTGTCCTCAGTCATGCACACCCGGGAACAAGTTTCTGGCCGGCCACCCATCATGAAATTGCTTCGGGGCAAGCTTGCTTAACCCCGGAGTTCTTTCAAGATGAGCTTCTGGAAAACAAGTTACAACTTGATGGTATGAGTATTATATCAATCCTATTAAGCCCAGGGCTGTCACAAGCAAAGAAGCAGAGCATGCCCGAGGAGGAGGGCCGGCAGGGGCGGGAGGGCTGGTGATGAGAACATGACATGCTTAGATATGACCATTCAAGCATCATCGATGCCGAGGACGGATTTTCATCAAGAAGGGGAGGACGATGAGGACATGACACTCTTGCATACAATCCTTCGTTGCAAAGATAAGGTGAGCTCGTTCCTATGTATTATTTTTAGTTATTCTGAGAATAGATTACTACCTAAAGATATTATTATAATTAGGAACCATGGAGAAGATGAAGAAATACATAAACATTGGCATGGAGGTAAAGAGGGCCAGCAAGGGGCGTGCAAGTCAAGTTGGAGGCCCAAATCAAGTTGACTTCGAATCCATCTCGGATTCCAGAAACAGTTTTCGGTAAAACGGATGCCCAGGCCACATACGAGCTCAGATTTGGACGTTATTTATATGGATGGAAATATAATTTCTTAATGCTTCCAATGGCACCGGTCTCACCTCAAAATTCCTTCTGAGTCAGCGGAAATCGTCGAAACAAGTTGATGTCCAGAATCTGTCTTGGTGCTGCGTCGCCGTATTTTGGCCTTTGGGCCGTGTATCGTGTTAGAGCCCATTAGGGGCGCGACCAGGGGTATAACCACGACCCTAGAGGCTTCATAAACAGCCTCCTCTCCCTCATTAGGGTTTGGGTTTTGCTTAGAGTTTATCTGTCGTTGAACAGTTCGCCGTTTATCGGTTTGTGAAACCCCACATATGTGTGCTTAATCCAAGGATCTTGGCAATTGAGTTGTGTTCTTCCTTGCCCTTGCTTGTTTTCTTGATCGCTTGCAGGGGATAGCCTTCTTGGCGAGGTCAATCGGGCTGCGCATGGTTGATAACCAGAGGAGAAGTGGTGTTGCGATTGCGGGGTTCGGGTCGTGTTGATCGGAAGCCGGATCGTTTGTGTCGCTACTCCACCCAATCAAGAATTATCCTTACCTGACGGAAGATCGGACACCCTAGTTCCTATTAAGTGGTAATCAGAGACTCAGGTATTACCGTCAGGCTTACCCTAGTTTAGTTTGTGCCATCGTCCTACAACTCCAGAAAATTGCCTCACAAAAATATTTGTTCCTTGTGTTTCCGCTGTCCTATAACCCCTTTGTGCTTCACAAATTTTCTTTTCAGTTTGCTTTTCTGAATTCTAGTCCCCTGCGTGTCGTTGTGTTCTTCGTGTCAAGTCTTGTCCGTGGTCTAGTTTGAGTCGCTTGCTGCGTCGAGGAAGTTTGGCACGAAAAGTTAGTTTGAGTCCTAGAGAAGTAGAGGGCACTGGAATTTTCTTTTTCCTTTTCACGTGCTTCTGTTGCTGGAGGTTGATCTGTACGCACGTTGAGAAAGAAGGAAACAATTTTGTGTTCGTGTGTTAAGAGAGAGGAAAAGATTTGCGTGCGCATAGGATATTTGGGTTTCCTTTTTATCTCCTGCATCCGGATAGAATTGAGACTAAGCTAGCTGCCAAGATTTTTTTTCCCATCTCTATTTTGGCCGTGAGTTATCCAAAGATCTTTGTGCAGAAAGTTTTGCTTCACGCTTATAGAATTTATCCATCTGAGTTGCAGTTTGCCTTTTGCGTCTTTGCAAGGCATGCTGCCCTATTGATCGACATCTGTCCAAGACTAGTTTTGTACTGAAGTGGACACTTGTGAGTTTGAGATATATCTTGCGGTACTTTCTGGTTAAAAAAACAGTGAAGGAAAAAGGCAAACTGGTGCATACAAAAATAAAAGGAAGAGGGAAAAGCCGCACACAGAAAAAAAAGGCAAAGAGGTGCTGAAAAAAAGAAAGAAAAAGCCACACCAAAACAAAAAGAAAAGAAAAGAAATTTAGAAGTGCTTGCATCCTTTTGAGTCCTTGTGCTGAGTTGTATTGTTGCTTGCTTGAACTAGGTCCGGGATGAGTTTAGGCCGACGACATCGACTAGCTTGGGACTACCTTTCAGTTTTGCAATTCTGAATTGAATTATTGTTACTCCTTGCTACATATATTGTGACCTCCCAAGCTCCACATATATCCTTTTGGTTAGCATAGGTTCGACCCTTGGAATCGCTTCATTCACTTCCTCAAGGTGAGAACCAGCCACCAATTGTACCGCCCTCTGCATTGTTTTGGTAAGAACCTTGTAAGAGTTTGGTAAGACACATGCGAGAGAGAGGGATTCCACTGTCCATGCATAGTAATTGATAGGGATAATCCTTCGTATTTTTCTTGTGTTCTTGCTAACAATGTCAGGAACAAAGGATGAGGACAACCGTGATACACGCACTGGCATTCAAGACATCATGGATAATTTTAAGAACGAGTTCGCTGAAATGGTCGCAGCTTCACTTGCAGAAATAAGACGGCCACGACAACTTGTGGACTCTGGTAATGCTTCTTTGCAGGTACCCGTCAAGAGTAGTTCTTCTACCATCAAGCGGCGCACTTCTGCAATTCGGTGCCGCCGTTGCCATGGATTTGGTCATGTGGAAAATGTTTGCACTAGTCCACGAGCATACATTGTTTCAGAGGATGGTGGTTACATCAGTGCTTCTGATGTTGAGGATATTGATGAGGGTGCTGTTTTGGGTGACAAATTCGACGACGATGATGATGAAGGACTTGTCTTGGGCTTCAACGACACAATAGGGTATCGTGATGTCTTTTCTACTGATCATTCTATTGCTATACATCCTATTGCCCCTAACCTTTTGCAGGCCATTCAACCACATAAGGACGGAGAAGAGCATGACGACATCGCCTCATGCAAACATTCAGGACCTACTTGTTATGATGCACCTTTGACCACCACTGCACATGAGAGCAAAGGTAATGCACATGGTGATACACATACGGAAGATGAGAATTATCTTGATTTGCATAATTTTTCCACCAATCATGCTAAAATAGAGCAACTATTAGTGGAACCTTTACCTTTGTCACAAGATGATATGCTTGTTGTTCCTTGTGATAAAGAAGAGTTGTGTGCAAATGATTCATTTATTTCTATGCCACAACTAATTCATAGTGATGATAACCATGTTTTGGAGCCATATATTTGTGCTGAAAATAAAATTTTTATTCCAATTACTAATGCGAATGATGAACACAAATTGCTATCTTCTTTAAATACTTTGGGTTATATTGAATTTGATGTTCTGTGTAATCTAAATTGTTTGAAGCAGAGACTTTTTGCAAATTTTGAGTTGCCATGCATCACTAGAAATACATATCATTTTATTGGACAATATAACTGTAAAGGAGAATATATGGTGCATCGAGTTTATATTTGTTCAAATCTGAAATCTTCTTTGGTTGGGCAACAACGTGATTAATTAGGGGGCGGAAATAACACTGATCATGTCAAATACAGTTCCTCTAGTTTTGTTTTCAAAAAACAGACTAATTGTCAAGATGGGGAGTATTGGTGGATGCCACCTATAACATCCTTCACACCTACGATCGAACCGAGGACGGTTTGTTTTCAAGAAGGGGAGAATGATGAGAACATGACATGCTTAGATATGACCATTCAAGCATCATCGACGCCGAGGACGGCTTTTTCATCAAGAAGGGGAGGATGATGAGGACATGACACTCTTGCATACAATCCTTCGTTGCAAAGATAAGGTGAGCTCGTTCCTATGTATTCTTTTTAGTTATTCTGAGAATAGATTACTACCTAAAGATATTATTATAATTAGGAACCATGGAGAAGATGAAGAAATACATAAACATTGGCATGGAGGTAAAGAGGGCCAGCAAGGGGCGTGCAAGTCAAGTTGGAGGCCCAAATCAAGTTGACTTCGAGTCCATCTCGGAGTCCAGAAACAGCTTTCGGTAAAACGGACGCCCATGCACATACGAGCTCAGATTTGGACGTTATTTATATGGATGGAAAGATAATTTCATAATGCTTCCAATGGCACCGGTCTCGCCTCAAAATTCCTTCTGAGTCATCGGAAATCGTCGAAACAAGTTGATGTCCAGAATCTGTCTTGGTGTTGCGTCGCCGTATTTTGGCATTTGGGCCGTGTATCGTGTTAGAGCCCATTAGGGGCGCGACCAGGGGTCTAACCACGACCCTAGAGGCTTCATAAACAGCCTCCTCTCCCTCATTAGGGTTTGGGTTTGCTTAGAGTTTATCTGTCGTTGAACAGTTCGCCGTTTATCGGTTTGTGAAACCCCACATATGTGTGCTTAATCCAAGGATCTTTGCAATTGAGTTGTGTTCTTCCTTGCCCTTGCTTGTTTTCTTGATCGCTTGCAGGGGATAGCCTTCTTGGCGAGGTCAATCGGGCTGCGCACGGTTGATAACCAGAGGAGAAGTGGTGTTGCGATTGCGGAGTTCGGGTCGTGTTGATCGGAAACCGGATCGTTTGTGTCGCTACTCCACCCAATCAAGAATTATCCTTACCTGACGGAAGATCAGACACCCTAGTTCCTATCAGCTGGAGCGTAGAGATCTGGGCGGCGCGGGGTGGGCGGATGCGCAAGGGCGGGGCCAACAGGGAAGGCAGCCGACTTGCGCAGCACGGTGTGAAGGAGGAGGGCAGTTGCGGCCGGCGCGGCACAGGGGCTCAGCCAGCTGTGGAGGGCGGTGGGGGCAGCCGATGCGACACTGAGGAGGAAAGGCGACGGGAGCATGAGGAAGAAGAAGCACTAGATTGAAGAAGAGAAAAAAGGAAGGCTCATGCATGGGCCCCACGGATGACGAGTTGGACTCACTGTTGGCTCTCTTAATTGACATACTTTTACCCTGTTAACTTCGATATTTATATAAATTTAATATCTAAACTATTGATCATACTCTATAACTGGGACGTTTTCGCATATGCATGTGTTTTTGGAGGCTTTTTGTTTATGCAGGATAAATGGTAAATTTGGAGTGAATATAGCTAAATTCGAGATAAACGGAAGACGAAGGCTAGAAGCCCGGATGAAACTTGTCTACTAGGCCCACGCGCCAAGACCATTGGACTTGAAGCCCACTTGCATCCAAATTCAGCCCATCGACCTCCGGAAATGTTTAAGGGCTAAGAAATTGAAGACAAGATCAATAAATTCGGGATTAAGGAGAATCAAGCGCAAATTTAAAAAGTCTATCAAGAGAGAATTTTATCCCGATATCAACTGATGTCCATGGCCCACATGCAGCGAAAGAAAGACTCCAAAACGATCAAGGAAGCTTGGGGAAAACGATGAGCTCGAGGATGCCCAAGAATGGGCTTGGTCATGCGGCCCAGGACCCCCTAGCCGCGCCGCCCAAGCCATTCCTGTGGCCCCTCACTTCTCCTTTTAACTTTATTCGGCAACCATCAAGTCATTTTCCATTCGACGCCGAGGAGCAGAGAAGCTAGAGGGACACCTATCGAAGAGCTAAGGGGTCGTGCTAGTTGTCTAGGGTTCGCCCTAGCCGACATGGGAACCCTACGAGAAAGACCACATCAGAGTTCTGGAGCTAGGATCATTAAGATCATGGTAGGATCCCGGTGGTGATCTTGTGATGTACAATCTTTCATGGTAAAGTTATTTGTGTTTCTGATTGTTGTTAGCGATCTAAGTGCCTCTTTCTACGATTTTGTTCTTTCTTGGTTTTGCCTCTTCCATCGATCTATTATCAAGATAGATGGCTCGGGTTGCTCTCTCAACCGTGTTCATCTAGGTGCATAACAAAGATTATGAACCTAAAATGTCATAATCTTTGTTATGCACCTAGATTAACACTGTCTAAATTCATAGCAAAATATCTATGAATGTATAAAGCTAAAACGACCTGTAATTTGAAACGGAGGAAGTACAAGTTAAACATTATATGTGGACAAAAAGGTTGGTATGTCGGTGTCGTCATCTTTATATCTACTTGTGACGATACAAGAAAAACCAACTTTCCATCCCAAGAACATTGAAATTATATATTGGACTACACCAGTGGTCATGTACATGTTAGTAAAAGGTTCTTATCCTAGACATGATAATAATAAATGATAATATATGAAAGTTGCCAACGCCGGAATACTCCTCGATGAAGTACTCACCCCTACATTATCGCCTTGATTGCCACTAATCCTGGCATTACCTCTCTTCAGCTCACAACTATACTGACATACATACTTTTATATTTTTATCTGTATGTATGTCTCTCCTATTTATAAAGGAGAGCAATTTTTTTTGGTTAGTGGTGCCATCTATGCCTATACTAATCACACTCTTTAAAAATTCCCATGTTAATCGGAGAAAAACAAAATTTTCTAACCGTCGATCTATTAGGGACAAAGTTATAGACGGCATTGATCTAGTTTAATTGTTGTAGAAATAAAACTCACGTGGAGTTTTAGATTGTGGTCTCTAGAAAAACTAATCTAATTAGGAAAACCTACTGTTCTTTCCTTTTGTTTTTTTCCTACATTCTTTTAGGATAGTTTTCTTTACTCATGAAATAAAACTCACGTGGAGTTTTAGATTGTGGGATTGATTCGGATTGAATACTCATGGAATCGAATTTGGACACTACAATTTACCACATTTAAATTCGAATATGGATACGAATACAAATCTTATTGGATTTTTGATCGAATTCGGATTCACACCAAAACACTTCATTTAACAAATAACATCATAGAGTGTATTAGTTGGCTTTATGGATGGTTTAATGAGTGAAGTGTGATATACAACTCATGTATGAATAGTTTATTAGAAATTTTTTTATTATAGATATTTTAATGTCAATATAAATGTAAACATTTTTTCATAAATATATAATATTTAGTAAGAAAACTAATACATTAATAAATATAATATAATTTCTTGATTAAATAAATAAATTGTAGCAACTAAAATTAGCATGGTTATTCATTAAAGCTATGTGAACTTTATTTTCTCATATCGTAAGTAATATTAGAATTAACACAATTAGTAATTTATCGTGTATATAACTTTTAAGTAGATTAAATGGTGTACGTCATTTATCATTAGCAGTTAGTCAAGAAGATAAGTTTTAAATGCTTCATCACGTACCTTATTCTTCGTGGATATGGACAATATTAGATATTCCTATTGTCTTCGAATACGAATATGGTATCGGATATAGAAAATTACATAAAGTCTTATCTAGATAAATCCATCTAGTATCTATATTAAAATTGAATACTAATACGGATATCCATATTTACATTTTCTTTCATATTTGTATATGAATAACTAGAATTTGTAGACATCCATATCCATCCATATTATTGGCAACACGAATACACTATCTTGATTTGGGTGCTATTGCCGAAAACCTGCTAGTGTATGAAGCGAGCAAGACTTGCAGCTATACATGTATACATGGCCAATGAATTGTACGGAACATCTACATTCTGAATAATCCAATCTTACTATTTTTCAGAATAAAAGCACTACATCAAATATGTATCCATTGTTTCGTATTTACATATACACACACCGCAGCATGGTTGGTAACCAATCCGCGTAATCACAACAGAATTTTGTCGGACCACTCACGCCCATGTCGTGCGCCCGCACCACACCAGGGGAGGCGAGCAAGCGTGCCCGCGTTTCTTCCTTTTCCTCCCCTTTCAACAGCTCAACCAAGAGGAGATAGCACAACTATTTAAGTTGTCCTCACTCCTCCTAGACAAGCAAGATGGTACTAAAATTTTCTATCATACCATGCATGTGTGAGTGGGCCTTTGGGATTTATTTGGAATTTCTATTCGGGCCAAAACCAAATCTTCTAACAGATCTGTTTTCTCAACAAATTGAGCTTTTTTCATTGCGCTACTAATTGTAATGTTAATATGTCTTCGACAAAACTCTAAATAACTTTATCATAAATTTAAATTGACATTTTTCAAATAGGGTTTGACCAAAATTTTCGACGAATTTCTCTTACTTTGCTGGTGACCGAAAATTGAGCCTGCGTTCCCCTTTTCGCTGTCAGTCAGTGTAACTGCAGAGTGCGGACCTCAAAACAGAGGCATATATCTCTGATACTGAGGCCGTGTTTACCGATTTAAGAGTAGTAAATGTAGACGAAAAGGTGGAAAGTTATATAAATATGTTGGAAATCTCGAGACGAATCTAATAATGGTAATTAGAGGGTAATTAATCCATAATTAACGGATGGTTACGATAGCAATACTGTTGCAAATCATATATTAAGTAGGCTCATTAGATTCGTCTCGCGGTTTATAGTCTATCTATGTAACTTTTTACCTTTTTTGTCTACATTTAATACTCCATGCATCTAAGATTCTCATTTAATGTGATGGGTGAAAAGATTTCGTTTTGAAACTAGACAAGGGCCGAATTGTTCTTTATCAAAGGCTGTCTAGTCCAGCATCTTAGGCCACACAAAGGACCAAGGGCCATGCTATCAGATTGATAGTTGCAAGCTTACATTTATAGCATAATGCCATTTGATTCGTCTCCGGTCCTGAATTGTGCAAATCCCAAGTCATTTTGGGACTTCCTGACACCAGATACCATGGCAATAATAAAGGAGATGTCAGAAATCTGCAGAAACACACTGGTTCTAGAGGTAGCTCAAATATTATTCAGCAATACACCACTCATAGTACAGAGGGGATTATTACCTATATTCCCCATATAAACACACCACAAATACATATAGGAATCACGCCGGTAGTAATTCACTATCGGTACACTGAATCACTGATCACTTGGTGTCAGCCTCCAGCAATGTAAGCTCCCTCCTACATTGGTAATGACCTGCAGACACAAAGCACTTCAAGAACCAATGTAGCAGACCAGAATGGGGATTATTACCTATATTCCCCTTATGAACACATCTGTAGTAGTATAATTCGTATCATCTGATCCGTGTCAGCGTTCAATGTCGCCACCCTCAGACCTTGGGGATGTCGGCTTGGCTACTGAATAGCCGCCGCGGACGTCGTCGCCGCAGGAGAAGGCGATCTCCTGCAGCTTCATGGACGCGCTGGAGCTGAACACCAGCAGCGGCTTCTTGCGTGGCACGGGCGCCGGTTCGGCCTCCCAGTTGAGGATCTGCACGACGCGCCTCATCGTGGGCCGCTCCTCGCAGTTGGGGTTCGCGCAGCTCAACCCCACTAGCAGCAACCGCAGCATCTCGTCCCGGTCGAACTCCCCGGCAAGCCGCGCGTCCGCGGCCTCGATGAGCCGGTCCTCGCCGTGGAGCCGCCACACCCAATCAACCAGGTTCACGTTCTTGCCGCCGCTGTCGTCCTTGTCGATGGGCCGCCTCCCGCAGCACACCTCGAGGACGACGACGCCGTAGCTGAACACATCGGTCTGCTCCGTGGCCTTGCCGGACTGCAGGTACTCCGGCGCGAGGTACCCCATGGTCCCCGCGGTGAGCGTGGACACGGGGCTCTTGTTGTGGTCCATGAGCCTTGCAAGCCCGAAGTCCCCGAGCCGCGGGCTCAGGTTGGCGTCGAGCAGGATGTTGCTGGTCTTGATGTCCCGGTGGATCACGCGCTGCTCGCACTCCTGGTGGAGGTACGACAGCACGGAGGCGATGCCGGCGGCGACCGCGTACCGCTGCGGCCACGTCAGCGTGCAGGGGTCGCCGTAGAGCGCCCTGTCGAGGCTCCCGTTGGGCATGTACTCGTACACGAGCAGCAGCTCGCCTTTCTCGTCGCACCAGCCTCGAGCTGCACGAGGTTCTTGTGGCGGAGGCAGGCGATGACGGAGAGCTCGGCGACGAACTCGCTCCGGCTCTGGTGCGCCTGCGTCGACCGCTTCACGGCGTAGGTGGCGGCGGTGGCAGCGGGCGCGCCCGGCATGGCGGCCTTGTACACCGTCCCGAACGCGCCCTTCCCGACGACCCTGCTCGCGTGGAACCCCCTGGTGGCCGCGCTCAGCTCCTTGTAGCTGAACTTCCTAGGCCCCTTGAGGAGCTCCGGCGAGAAGGCGCCGTCGTTCCGGGCTGCGGAGAGCTCGACGAGCTTCCTGATGGACACCCAGGCGAAGAACACAAAGGCGACGGCGAGCGCGACGGGGCCGAGGATGCCGAGCGCGAGCCCGACCCTCTTGCGCGGGGCGGCGGAGACCGGCACCGCCTGCTCCGACGAGTTGCTGGTTGCGTTCGACTCGAAGGAGGAGGAGGAGGCGTTGGCCGTGGTTGACGGGACGCCGAACGTCTGGAACGTCCACTCCTTGATGGTGTGCTGCTGCGTGCTCCCCTCCGTGGACGCCGAGAAGCCGACGTACATGGCGGACTTGAGGTACGGCGAGAGGTCGACGGCGGCGGAGAGGACGGGGCGCTTGGGCTTGGCGGCGGGCTCGTAGCTGAGGAACACCTCGAGCCGGCGGTCGGCGCCGCGGTAGTCGATCCACGCCGTGGTGAGGTTGCCGCTCTTCAGGTCGATCCCGGACGCGGCGAGGTCGGCCGTGGCGACGGAGACAGGGGAGCCGAGGTCGAGCCCGACGTGGTTGTCGCTCGGGTCGGCGAACTCCGGGTTGGCCATGGTGTCGAACTCGACGGCGACGATGGCGCCGGCGCCGGCCGAGCCGTTCCGGGATGCGGTGGAGCCGGAGACGGAGGAGTTGAAGAGGCCGAGGTATCCGCCGGTGGCGCCGAGCGCGACGCGGCTTGGGGAGACGAAGAAGGCGATGCCGTCGCCGCCGGCAGCGCCGGCGTTGGGGTTGTCGATGACGAAGGAGAACCTCGCCGCGAACGACGCCGCGGCGGTGGCGTTGGTGGGGCCACGGAGCGCGACGGGCTGGGTGCAGAGGACGGAACCGGCGCTGGAGGAGGGCACGCCGGTGTCGCGCGTCAGCCCGACGGAGCCGTTGCGGAGGAAGGAGTCGCCCAGCAGGGTCAGGTCGGCGAGGGACAGCGTCGCGGAGTCGATGGTCGCGTTCCTGGCCGGTGCCGGTGCCGTAGATGAGGCAGCTGCGGCGGCGGCGGGCGGCGCCGTTAAGGATAGAAGCAGGAGGATGAGCGGCAGCGAGCGGAGGACTGCGGCGGCCATGGGCGGTGCTGGTGGAGGGAGGAGGTGAGGATCCGGTTCATGGGAGAGGTGATGATTTGGACGCGCGGGAGTTGGTTTAACGCGAGCAGAGCTTGTGAGCACGGGAGCAGGGAGGAGCAGAACATGGTGGGATGTGGGTGGGAGGCGGCACAGGGGGATTTGCCGATTTGGGGGTGTTTTTTATGGGGTAACGGTCGGAATGGCGCGTTTGAACGCCAACGGTCGGGGACAACAGGGGGGACTCCGCAGCTCTGCCGCCGACGACCGTAGTTTTTTGGGCTGGACCTGGACGGATGTGTGTGTCAGCCAGGCCCAGGTGCCGCCGCTGGACTGTAGTTTTCTTTCTTCTCTACTGTGTATGTAGGCGGCAACGGATACGTTGGGTAGTGGTGGGCCCCGGTACAGATCGGTCACGCCGAGCGATTTTGTTGATCCGTGGCGACGAGCCGACGACTACGTCCAAATCCGAGAGGAGCGATTTTGTTGATTTGTGCCTTAGTGACGTGTGTCGTCGTAGGAAGTTTACTCGGCCCAGTTGAGTGTTTACTCGGCCCAGCTGTGAATAGTTTGTTTTCCTTTGTTTTTTTATAACAGGCTACGCGTGGTTGAGTTGTTCTAGCAAGTAGGAAAAAAAACTTTGATTCGAAGTATTTAAAATTATCCACTATACGTATAAGACGCAAATGGTAATATAATTAACTATGAAGGTTGGAAAAATATATAAAAATAAAAAATATAATTTTGCATTACGGGACGTGGCCGCTATTTGGCGGGTCATTTTAATTATATATTTTTTCTCCATACATAGTTGAATTTAGATTTAGAGCTTTGCAGAGGTGTAGTGTACACAACGTACGTAAAAGAACAATTTCTAACTTTTTATCATTATTTTTTTGTATAATCTTGTTTCGTCAATTTATTATTAAATATAATTCTCTATCAAAATAATTAAAAATCATTTGTAATGATATCTGCTATAATCCTGCGAAAATCTTAACTTAAGAATTCACTTGTGCATGAAAAAATATTATATTATAACGTAAATTGAACCAATAACAGTTACAAGATAAAAGCGAACCAAGAAATGGTTTAGACTTTGGCTATGCTTGATGGGGAGTACTTTGATCCTTTTCCAACCTCTGACTATATGTTCCTTGGCGAGGTTAACATCCAATCTTACCATATCTTGTGCAATGTGCATTGCTACAATGTTTTCTTAGTTTGAGCTAACTTTCAAATGTAGGAACACACAGTAGCGAATTTGTAATGCAACAACTTTAGCAAGATTAAAAGTTATTAAGGAATAGAAAAGATTGACCGAATAATGTGCATGTGCCATATTTTAAAATAGGAAGTTTCCATCCTATGATTTTATTTAGTGTTTTCTCCCTGAACTTTGGTTCTAACTAGCAATTTTAATCCCTAGGCATTTTTCGGCTCAACTTTTTTTCCTCGCTCCTATTTGGCAGGGCTACATTTTTTTTATGAAACAAGAGGTTTAAGCCCCCGTTGGTTATATATTAAACAAAAAATAGACTTTACAATGTTCACAAAAAGAACATAAAGGGTAAAAGCTAAGAGCACGCATCCATTCTACATTTCCTAAAAAGTAATACTTCTTTGCTCTATGGATAACCATGGCAAACTCATGCTTGAAGGTGTTTATGCATCTTTGGGGAGCCATTGGCTGATTATCAAGATAAAGTCGCATTTCCAGTGGTCCATATGCTCCATGTCATTGACGTGCCTAGTCTTCAGCCTAGGGCATTCTTCATTCTAAAAAAAAATCTCTCTTTTACCACATGTCTCCTTCGTTTGCAAATAACTCAGCATTTGGTAAAGTGACAGCCGAATCATCAGGTTTGTGCCAGTTGGACTTGTTTGGATGATAGGTTAACCCCGCCAAACAATTGGTCAAAAATAATATATAGGCAATAATAGTTGATAGGTTACAATCCTACTTGGGCAAGTGTTTCATGCTCACTGAGGCAAGCTACCATCCAACTATGCCTTTATTACTTGTTTGGACGACAAGTTAGCCCCTCCAAATAATTGCCTGACAGAACATTGGCAGAGATTTTTGCAGCCCCCATATCTTCGCCAATGAAATGCTGAGATTCTAAAAGGGCCACATAAGCAGTGCTGTCGGCATGCCAAAAGTTGATGTCGAATGAAACAACAACGAATGTATGTACATGATGACAATAATGTCGTGTGTTGGCGTTTTGCGACTTCTCTCGAGACGAGTCCAAAAACAATAGGCAAAATAAATTTACAAAAAGATATAGCTTGTAATTTAGAAAAGATGAAAAGTTACTTATACTTCAACACTTATAACATGTTAAATAGCTACATGTAGGAGTATTAGAAAATTAATTTGGCAGAAAGGTTGAATAGCATTATTTAGTCTTTTTGGATTTGGATACTTGAGTGATGTTGTTTCCTTCCAACTACCAACGGCTGGATACTTAACTGCAGTATTTACTTCAAAAACATGTAATAAGTGCAACATTTGGTTGAAGTATATTTTAATGGATGAGTGGGAACAAATCATTTGCCTAAGCAATTTTCCCCGAATATGCATAACATTTTCTTCTTATGTTTCATTTGAACTAAATAGTCTGGGAAATATTATATCATATACACATGCATAGTTGACCCTTAAACCAAAACTTTTATTCATATTACACGCTCACTGTTGTCGCATTTGTTGGATGTGTACTCTATCCTGCATAAGGCTTCACATAAGTAGATTCTGTTTTAATGGGCTTTAATTTTCCCAACTAGCCACTAGCTATAGACTTAGAGTGACAAGATTTGAGGTATATAGCAACAAAAAAATTATTGGAGCTCTACATATATTGTTTCTTGAAAGGTTAGTGGAGGAGTTATTGGATTCTTGTGGCTTTTCTTGTATTAAAGTTCAATACATGTATTAAAGATGGTTTGCAGGAGGAATTAGAGAAATTTCACAAGATTAGAAATGGAGTATCGATCGATATACCAAGTGAAACTCGATTTCTTATAAACAAAAAAATTCTGGCTTTCACAAATATCACATGTTAAATGATGATAATCAGCCGCGATTATTGCTTTGTAAACATGGTCCTTCATCTTTATAGGTATATTATACCAAGTGGTCTACTATTCTCAAGCACAATTTCGCCATGAAGATGTCGGCTTTTGTGGGTGGGTCCAGGATGAGACGAGAGGGAGGAGGATGTACCAGGTGAATTGAAGACTTCCTAACTATATTTGGACTCTCATTAAAAACTCATTAAATAAGGAAATGCGAATAAGTGAAGAGATAGACACGACCGACCCTTGTCATCATTTTTTTTGAAAGGCCGAAAATGTTCACATGATCCTCATTTTGCAGGGAAAAAGAACGTGTACTATTTATTGATGTGCCAAATCTTTTTTAGAAGAATGTGTCAAATCTTTGTAGGGAAAATCGCTCCTATATGCGGAGTATTTTTTCTTTTTGGTGGCAAAGAACGTCGGTCTGAGCCCACTTGTCATTGAGGTTGCAAATTTTGTAGTAGGGCGCAAAACTAAGAACCACGCGCCCGTCTAAAGCTGCTTTTGTAGTAGGAGCAAGACACCGACACACACCGACTAGTGCACCACGCACGACAATGCCTTTCGACGCAGGCGAGCCGCGCCACATCGTCACCGGCGTCACGCGCGGCAGTTTCCTCTCGAGCTCGAGCGCCAGCAAAGCGTGCCGTCACCGGCCGGGGTCAGGAGCTCGTCGCACGCACGTGCATGCCTCCAAAACCCATTCAAGGCCAAGGCGGCCACTTCCCCAACCGAAGAGAGCGTGAGACAGCTAGTGAGTGCGTGTGTGAGAGTGACGCTGACGCGAGCGAGCCTTCTAGTAAACCCTGCACACGAGCATGCATGTATATGCACGCACCAGCTTGACCGGCCGTGTCGTGAGAAACGCATGCATGTAGTAATCATCTAATCAATAGCAGGTAGCAGTAATTCATTATTCATCATGGGGGATAAAACATGGTAAATGATTGGGTACAGAAGCAAAGCACAAGATTACTACAACTACAAACTGGGGAATTAACAGCAAGGTAAATTCCACGGCGGCGCCGGCCGGCAACGTCGGACGACGAGGACGCTTGGCACGCCGGTGGCCAAGGGCGTCGCATCCTATTAGACACGGCAAACTAGGCTAGTAGCGGCGCGATCCAGCGCGCGGCGCCGCCGGCGCCGGCGCCTCGTTCGACGAGGTTGCCTCGTCGGCGTAGAACGCCCCGTTGTTCCCGGCGCCTTGGAACGCCGCCGCGCCTCCGTAGTGGGGAACCACGGAGCGCTGCTGCTGACCGCGGCCGCCGCCGGCCATCAGGTACCGGCCGTTGAAGCAAGCCGCCGCCGCGCTGCTGGCCGCCGGAGGTGGAAGAACTGGCCGGACGGCGTAAAAAGCCTGCGGAGGCGGCGCAGCCGGTAGCGGGCGGCGGCGGAACACGGCCGGGCGGATCGTCGTCGTCGTCTCCTCGAGCAGGGACGGCCCGCGGCGCGAGCCGCCGCTGCGTCCGTCGGAGACGCGGCCGCCGGGGCCGCCGCCGCCGTCCTCGCTGTCGTTGCGCATGCGCAGGACGAAGGCGTTGAGGGGCGCGACGTAGTCGTCGAAGCCGAGGCGGTCCATGGCCCAGACGATGTCCTCGGCGGTGACGGTCTTGCGGTGCTCGGCGTGGCACCGCTCGTTGGCCTCGCCGGTGACGAAGCTGATGAACTCGGAGACGCAGTCCTGGACCACCTCCTTGGCGTCGTCGGAGATCTTGGCGTGGTAAGGGAGTGCGCGCCGCATGATGCGGGACACGTTCGCCACGGGCATCAGCCGGTCCTGCTCGCGGATCTCCGCCGCCGGCTCTGCGTCTGCGCTGGGCACAGGCGGCGGCTCCGTCGTTGCCGCTTCTTTGGTAGTGGCGGCGGGCTGCTTGGGGAAGAAGGTGCGAGATGCACCGGCTCTAGGGCCTCGGCGATCCATAGACGTGAGTGGTGCTTGTGAGTTGTTGGATCTTCCTGCTGCTTGTGAGTTGGGGGGTGTTAAATAGGAAACAGCCGGTACAGTAGTTGTGTGCGTTGGATACCTCCATATATTGTTGATGCCCGTCCTAACAGGTCCGAAGCAGAGATGTTTTTGGCCGCATGCATTCACCTTATAGGCCTGTCTTTTGGGGTGAACCAAAAAAACTCTGCCGCACTGAGTATAACTGCAGAATTTGAGCGTTTCTTAGAGTCATCAGGCTCGCTGGATGAAGATGGATTGCCAACTAATGGATAAAGATGGATTGCCAACTAATTATACGATTGTAAAATTGATATCACTGTATTTGGATATCTCCGTATCGATGCCAAATCTAGCAGGTTGGAGGGAGCAGAGATGTTTAGTTGGATTTATTCACCTTTGCCTCGCTTTCTAAATGGGGAAAACACCCTACTAGTGGAAAATATGGAATTTGACCATTTCTATAAGTGAGTTGCTGGCGCCCGGACGTCCGATGAATTTTTTTCCATCGGACGGTCGTTGCAACATCGAAAATATATAGTTGCAACATTGAGAATACATGTTTAAAACATTAGAAATTACGTACAGAAACACACTGAAACATCTGGGTGCAGGGGGTAAAAATTCCCGCCGCAACATCGTGCAATTTTGCATGCAACATAGTTAATTCATCGTTCGATTTTTGCAACATTGAAGCAAACCTATTGCGACATCACTATCATGCAACTGAAACATTGAAAAAAATCTAATGAAACATAGTGAAGCATCTGGATGCGCGGGGGGAGGGGGGGGGGGGGTAAAAATTTTCCGTCACAACATCAGAGCTATGTTTCATGCAACATCGAAACAAAGCTATTGCAACATCACTATCATATAACTGCAACATTGAAAAAGTTCTATTGCAACACCATGGGTCTCGCCGCGCCATGAGGACGAGGGGAGCTCGACCCCGTTCATGGGTAGGGGGAGATCGACCCCGGCCATGGCGAGGGGGCTCGACCCCAGCCATGGGGGAGAGGGAGAGAAGCTCTTGCCGCTGACAACGCTGTTTCAATTCGGCAGTAGCCTCCGCACGGCGAGGTCGCCCACGGGCCCAGCCGTCATCTGCAGCGCCCACGTCGCCACGACGTAGACCAGCGCGCGCTCGCCGCCGCCTGTGCCACGCATGAGCCGCCACGCCCGCGCCACTGCGCCGACGGCGCCGCCGGTCTCCGCCGCCGCGACGACGATGGCCATGGCGTAGACGGCCTCGAGGTGGAAGCAGAGCTGGAGCGCGAGCGCCGCGAGCAGCGCGCCGAGCAGGAGCAGTCGCGGCGACCGTGTCAGGTAGAGGACCAGCGGCAGCGCCACGAACGCCGCCACAGCACAGGCGACGGTCGCGGAGACTCGCAAGAGCGTCGTCCAAACCCTGCGGAGGAGAGAGCTGAGCGTGACTACGTCGCGCTCGTCGCCGGAGCACGCCGCGACGGCGACCTTCCTCGCCAGCCACACTGTCAGGTAGAGGAAGAGGTTGGCAACGCCGGCGCCCATCAGGAGACACACCCTGGGTATGCTGAACTCGGCATCGGCGGCGTGAGTGGGAACGAGCGGCGTAGCTGTGCAGGAAGGTTCGCGTCGGGAAGAGGGGGGCCGCTAATTTGCGGGCGGCCGCATGGCGCGCGCCGTGCGGTCGCACGCCGCGACAAAGCGGCGCCCCCACCAGCCTGGATGCATGCAAGCTTTCACGGTAGGCTATAAAGAGGGCAGGCAGGCGGGCCCCATTCATCAGAAAAAATATTTTTTCTTCTAAAAAACATTTTGAGAAGAAAAAATATTTGAAGGAAAAAATTATACAGCACAAGAAATTTGTCATAAAAACATTTCACGAAAAAAAAATTTGCAACAAAAATCTTGAGCGAGCAAACTTTTGCTTGCTTGTTTGTGACAAAATTCTTCAGAATTTTTTGCAACAAAATTTTGTCAACAAACTTTTGCTTGCGACAAAATTTTTCAGCGTCAAAATTTTGTCAACAAACTTTTGCTTGTGACAAATTTTTTCAGTGTCAAAATTTTTGCAACAAAATTTTGTCAACAAACTTTTGCTTGTGACAAAAAACTTTAGCGCCAAAAATTTTGCAACAAAACTTGCGACAAAAATCTTCAGCGCCAAAATTTTTGCAACAAAATTTTGTTCAACCAATTTTTATTAGGTCCCACCAACACTCAGGCTACGAGAGGAGTCCTCGTGCGCGGGGGGTGGGGGAGCGAGCGCACGGGCCAGCCGGTGCGCTCGCCCCCAGATTTGGGATCGCGCGGGAAGAGGGCGTCCGATTTCTTTTACGGGCGTCGGACGCCCGTTTGTAAGCATTACCGTTTCTATAAAGTTAGGCTCGCTGGATGCGGATGGATTGCCAACTAATTATGCAAAGGCTGCAGATGGAAATTGGCTAAAAGAGAGACTACAGGTTGTGCGTGGGTCGTTAGCACTTGGCAGTGGGCTGCTCTCTCCTTTCTACGCATTGGTTGTAACCTTTGTACTATAGATGCATCAATTTGCAAAGTTATTGTACTATACTGAGCACTTTGCAAGTTGTTGGACCAATGTGCACCTATGTGTCAAGTTATTGTATTAAATTGAGCATTTTACAAGATGTTGGACCAATTTGCACCCACCTGACAAGTTGTTGTATGGTGGGCGCAATTTACTCTTTTTTTCGAATTACACAGTACAACGTATAAACCCACGACACACGCGCACTCATCCCTATGAATGAACGCACATAAACTCTACCTCTATGAGTATCTCTGAAGACTGGGCCGGTAAATCGTCAAGATATATGGATGAAGTTATCAAGATATATGGATGAAGTTATCATAGGTGTACTGTCTTGCTGTCGATGGGAACGTCACCTACCATTTGAAAGCACAACACCGTTAAGCCCTAGAAAATCTGCTCCAATGGAGACTCGAACCCAGGACCTGAGGTGCTACTGATGTTCTTGTAACCACTAGACTACATACCCTTTCGCCCTATCGTCTTCTATGTTTAGATGCCCCCAAAGCTCTACCTCAGTGCAGCCATGGCAGAATATTTGTTGGAGGGGCTCAGGGAGGCCTCCATTGTCCTGCCGCCTATAATATTGTTTGGCGCGTATTTTAAGTGATATTATCATATTTGGATACCTCTGTATTGATGCCAATCTTCGTAAATCGGAGGCCGTACATGTTTGGTTGCATGCATTCACCTTTGCCTAGCTTTCAGAATGGAAAAACCCCTTCTATCAAAAATGTGGAATTCAAAACTTTCTATAGTGTCAGGCTCGATAGATAGATGGACTGCCAACTAGTGATGCATACTATTGTTATGTTGTTAGTTCAAATTAATAAGTAATAGCATTGTATTTGAATTCTGAAAGTTAATTTTATAATAAAACTTATGATCAAAGAGATACGCTATATAGGTAAAATATAATCAAGCTGTTGACTTTTTCCAGTATTCTAGGTAAAGTTTTGAGCACTATTTTTAAATAAATGCATACACACCTACTAAATGTTGCAACATGAAGTAATTTTTAATAAAACTTATGGATCGTCCAAATTTAATAAAACTTTACCCATATGAATTTTAATGTTTGTGAACCAACAAGTATTTTGAAATTTATGGATCGTCCAAATTTTATATGTCTGACCAAATCTTAGCCAAAAGAAAGTATTTATGATTGGATGAATACATAGTTTGTTTCAAAAATAAGCATAGTAATTAGATTATATTTTCCATTTCAAATGCATGCAACAAATTTTCATCACGACAAATTATCATAACTTCTCAGTTAAACTAAACAAATATAGTCGACCAAATCAAGTGAGCATACACACCCTGCTAATATAAAGCCATGTGACCCGTTCCGCCTATACATGTCATGTGCAGGTAATGTATTTTGGGGGAAGACGTGTGCATCCTAACACTTGAACTAAAAAGAAAATTATTTTCACAATTAAGAACTTATAAATAATTCAAACCTAAATGATTCATATGAACTTTTTTATTATAAGTATATTTTTTATGACATGATAATTGATTGATTTAGTGACAATTTTGCAAGGCAACACATTCGAAAGATGTAGTTCACATTCGAATGGTGTGGGAGACATTCGCCACAAGCATCATCTAGTCTTACTCTCGGATTGCCGCTGGATTTGTGCTGGGTACAGATGGCGGTTTCGTCATTGCAGCCACCTGATAGGAATTGATGGCGTCCTCCTTTGGCAAGGTGCAAGAAGCACCAGATCTAGGGCCTTGGGGATACATAGGGTGTGGTGTTGTAGGTCTTATGTTCTTGTGAGTTGGGGCCTTTGGGCGTTGTTACATAGGAAACAATAGTGGGTACAGTTGTGCGTGTCAAATACCTCCGTAAGTTCATATTGATACCTGCCTAGCAGGTCAGCCAGTAGATGTTTAGTGGCATGCATTCACCTTATACCTACCTTTTGGGGTGGAAAAAAAACCCTGCTTTGTCACATAGTATAAATGTGGAATTCGAGCATTTCTCTAGAGCCAGGCTCGTTGGATGCGGCAGATGATTTCTAGCTAATGATATTATTGTAATATTGGTAATCATTTTAAGTGATATTACAATATTTGAATACCTCCATATTGATACCATACCTAGTAGGTCGGATGCAATAGATGTTTGGTTGCATGTGTTCTCCTTAGCCAGGCTTTCAGAATGGAAAAATGCTTCTAGTGGAAAATACAAAATTTTAGCATTTCTATAGAGTCTGGCTCGCTTGATGAAGATAGATTGCCAACTAATGATGCTATTGTTATCTTTTTGTGCATATTAAGGGTTATTATTGTATTTAGCAATTCACTTTATATTAAAATTTTAATAATATGAACAAAATAAAACTCAACATAGGTAAAGTATAATACCTAGTAAATGTTGCAACATGAAAGTAATTTTCAGGAAAACTATGCACACGAAATAATGTTTTTCAAACCAGGAAAATTTTTGAACGTCCAAATTTTAAATGCTTTACCAAATCTTGGTCAATACAAAGTATTTATAACCGGACAAAGTAGTAGAGTCTGGTTGAAAAAATAAGCATTTTACTTACATTAAACTTCCTATATTAAATGCATGCAACATATCTTAAGGCGTGACAAAATATTAATACTTCTTTGTTAGATTGCATAGATATAGTCAACCAAATCAAGTGACCATACAGACCCAACAAAATCAGTGTGATCTAGGTTCACGGGTATATGTCATATGTAGGCAACTGAAAAATATTTAGTTCCAAACTTTTGTAAACTAAATTTAAGTCATGGTGTGCTGGTTCAACAATGTATTTTGGATGAAGATGAGTGCATTCTAAAACCTTGATTAAAAAATATTTTCATGATTGAAAAGATATAAATTAGTGTAGTACATAATTTTTTTAATTATATGCCTATGTTTTATTACATGACAATTGATTGATTTGGTAACAATTTTTTGAAGTCAATATATTCAAAATATGTGGCTTAACTCGACAGTTATAGTATTACAAGACAACAAAATTGCTTATTGTAGAGGTGGTTTGACCACCAAGGTGCATACATTTTAGGTTACACCATCAAACAAAACAAAAGTTATAGGATTGCATCTAATAGAAATCTTGATTTTCAATGATGGACAAATATTACATGGATATATAACCCAAAACATTGAAGCTTCCATATATTCATCCTTGATGAGTTTTTATCAGGCGTTGAATGTATGCATAATTAGTCAAGGTTCCAAGTGATATGCCTAAGAAATTAAAGGCATCCAAGGAATTTTTGATATTAGTCATGAATGACAGGAGCCATCAATGAACCATAGTTTTGGCTGTTAAGATATATGTAGCATAATAGCTAGACAGACATTTCATATATGCAATCAATGTAGTGTCTCCATTCCAAAATGTAAGTTGTTTAAGTTTTTTCGTAAGTAAGCTTTCTTTAACTTTGTCTAAGCCTTTATTGAAAAATATATCAATATCTATAACATCAAATTAGGTACTCCATCCATTCCAAAATATAGGTCATTTTGGATTTTCTAGATTTATAGATATTTCTATGAACCTAGTATAACATTTTTCTTGGTGCATAGCAATATGTATGAATCTACAAATATCAAAACTACCTACATAACAAAGTACACTAAATCTAACCAATAGGTGTTGGAATTGAAGTCAGTGTAGTTGTAGTTCTAGAGCATGTGGTTGAGGCGCATAAACTATTCATGTCAAGGTGTATAGCCTATGGCTTCAAATGGTTATTGTGTATGTTCTGCATGTCAAATAATGTGCATTCCTTGTGGATTTCTTTAACTTCTAATACAAGCCACTAGATTGGAGAATAAGACATATTCTTGCCAACAAAAAAACAAACTTGAGGCGGGGGGGGGGGGGGGGGGGGGGGGGTAAAAAGACAACCCCGAGAAAGACCTTCTAATGCATGTGAGAAAACCCACGAACCTCTGTCTCACCCTTACACAGGGCATTAACCCTTGTGATAATCACTGGGCTAGCAACCGCTAGAGCTACCCCATATAGGAGGGCCAACCAACCACAGCTATAACCTGGGCCAAGCCTTGACCCGTGCTATGATTTGGTGGCATGTTATTGCAGAAGTGAGAAACATGGACAATCAGATTCATAGCTCCTTTGACCACATTCCTAGATATGAAAAATATCATGGTAGGACCTTTACTAGTTGAAATATAGGTGATGCGTTGCTTATATTTTCCTATCAGCTTAAGCTTTGGGATTGGATGGGCTATTGCATACAACTCAAATATGGTAATAGTGACGAAAGTCCTGAGTTCGAATCATGGATTCATGGTGAGCACAATTAAATACAATAATTGCAGTTGATACTATTTTCACATTTGATGCATGAGGAAGATGCACGTCGAGAGCTAGGAATGTTCAAAGTTTGATTGATCGAAGTTTTGATTTTCCTTGCTGAAATTAATGTTAGCTCCCCTTTTAAACAAAATCTTTTGTATTATACGGATGGCATCACATTTGGGTGCAGTTATCGACCCACCAATAGAGCTAGGTAAGGTGTCTATCCTACCTAAAGCTGGCATCCCCTCCTCAGTAGTGAGCATCCACTGTGTGTATCCCACACTCTGAGGAAGAAGATGACCCAAACAAAGGGGTATGTGCACACTACACACTCATGAGGCACTAATTAGTCATATCCAAATTAGACCATGTGCCACATGGGGTTGTCAAAGCCAACTCGTTACTTTGTTGGCGCTTTACTCACCTTGTATCTCACCACTCATAATTGACAACTAGTGTCTATAAACATTCTAAGATACAAAGATTGAAAATGCCTCTTGCACTACCTTGGTGATTCTTAGGTAGGTTTTTCTCTCCATAGCTCTATTTGATGTCTCTTTCAATCAAGAAAACCCATTTGTAGCCATCTAGAAAGGAAGAGAAGTTGCGCATGTGCTAATAAATGCGTGGATGAACAACACTTTGTTATGTGAACCTAGAAAGGAAGCCGCATGTCATGTGAGGGTGGATGAAAGGAAACTTGGAGGGTTGAAGGAAATTTTAATTACTACTATACAAATATGTCCATGGAAAAGATGCATTTGAGGAGCTAGTAATGTTTATAATGTGATTGATGAAAGTTTTGATTTTTCCTGCCGGAATAATAGACATAATGCCATCTTGAAAAGCTTTTGTATTTGAATGTGTGACGGGCTATTTGCATGCAATGAGGACCCATCAATAGAACAAAGTATACAACACATGTCTTACCTAGCTAAAGTTGGCAGTGGTAAGATCTCCATCCCCGATAGCAAGCATCATTTGAGTGTGCCTCACACTCACATTAAGATTGAAGACAAACAGTTGATAAACTTTCTCTCTTTCCATCAAATAGGTTTTGGTCGTCCTCAAACATTGTTTTTTTCTTGACACATGTGCAATATTACTTTTACAAAGTTATAAGTTTATGAACCTATTCATGCATAATGATAAACTAATCCATTTTGTAGGCACAAGGAATCTCTTCATGTGTACATTTAACTTTTGGTTAGTTCCGTTCTTGAAAGAATTGTGTTGTGTCCACCTATGCTACCCGGATACTTCAACATGTATCCGAGCGGATACGTATCCATATCTGATACTTCGATATATGTCCGTGTATCCGTATCAGGCCTATACCGATACACATATCAGTAGCCATGCTGCATAGGTGTCCACAAACTCTACGTGCAGAGCACGTACTTACTCCCTTGTAGTCCAACATCCATTTCCTTTTTGCAGCATTGTTTTAACATGCATATAATCTTATCCCTACAACCTCTTAACTCATTTATGAACAAAAGTAGTAAAGTTATTTTTCTATCTAGCTACCTTTCTTTCATATACAAGGATTTTGGTATTCCTTTTCATCTTAAATAGTCCTGCAATCCCTTCGCAAGACACAGGGAATTCACCTAATTCACATGGATAAAAACGATCCAACATGGTAGATCGTAGATGATGGGGACGTGGCCCGATCTTCCGAGAGGTAAGGTAAATTTGATTGGTGAAGAACTCGGCGTTGACGATCTGGGCTTCAATCAGACACGATTCAACCATGCAACTGCTACACCACTGCTCAGTTGGTTATCATCCAAGCACAACTTGATTAACCTCGCCAAGAAGGCTTTTCCCTGCAAGCGAATCGAAGAACACAAGAAAGAAAGTGAAGACACACAATCTGAAATTGCAAATATGAATGAAGCAAAGTTGAAGTTGGGGTTCAAGCTCTTGATCCGAAAGGTCTAATTTCCACAGGAGGGAAGAACAAGAACAGGGGCCCTGGATCACTGTAAATGGTTTGGCACCATGGTTACAATGAATCAATCTTAGTTTCTCGATGGAAAATTTGAACTAAACAAAACTCGAGTTTCTACGGCGGTGGCTACTAAGTTTATACCCTAAAGAGATGAGCTAGGGTTGGGGCAGCTAGGGAGGAGCGCCTACAACTTGGGCTTAAGGCCCGACACGATACAAGGCCAATCTTGGCCCAAAATTGGTGGCGCAACACCATGACAGATTCTAGACGTCCACTTGTTTCGACGATTCCTGTTGACTTAGATGGAATTTGGATGTGAGACTGGTGCCATTGGAAGCTTTATGAAATTCTCTTTCGAAATCCATATAAAGAACGTCCAAAATAGACACTGTATGTGGCCTGGGCGTCAATTTTAGTGTGTGTTGTTCTTGAACTCTGAGGTGGACTCGAACTTAATTTGTTTTGCGCCTCCACCATGGCGTCTCGAGCCGAATAAGCCTTGGGCCTCCTTCTTGACTTGGACACCCTTGTTGGACTACTCCTTCTCCATGCCATAATCCAATCATGGCCATATGCATATATGTTATGTCCTCATCATCCTCCCCTTCTTAACAAAAAGTCGTCCTCGACGTCGATTGTGCCTTATACTTATCTTGCACAACACAAAGAAGAACATAGTTGTGAAAATAAAGAGAACCGAAATGATTGTGAGGAGGGAGGTGACCATGTTTCCAATTTTGTAGTGTGTCATCTCACACAAAAATTTCGGCAAACATGTAGGCTCTTTGATTGGAATGCACATAATTTTTGTCAATATTATCCTGTAAAAGATTAGTACCAAAAAAGACACAGCAGAAATAGATAGTTAATTGCAAGAAAATCTAGCACCGGTAGCAACCAGCAATGCTCCACTTCTTAAGAGACAAAACTACAGGAGGAACATATGAATATATTTGTATGATGGTTGCCCTCTAATCGATCACAATCTTGCACAACAGAAGGAGAATTCACATTGCTACAGTATCATATATTGTTCTTTGTTCTCATATTTTCCAATAACATGATATGTGTGTTTGGCAAACCAAGACAAATCAACGGAGTTGAAAAGTCTTTCTTCCAAACAATCTAGATTACACAAATGGACATTACCTGTGTTCTCATCTTCAGCAGGAGTAATTGGTGCATTGATAAGTGATGGTTCTGAATTTGCACATGCGGTTATGAGCTCCTCATTTTCTTTTGCATCATTCTTGTCCTCTTGCTTTTGTGTATAATCCTGCAAAGTGTTAGGCATAGCAAGAGATACAACAATGGATTGATCCTCTAAGTGATGCACCTCATCATATGTACTAATTATATGAGATGACTTAGTAAAAGTTTATCTCATAAGAAATTACATATCGTCCCAAGTTTGAGGTATATCTGATGGACTTAAGATCTCCCACCAAGTTAAAGCAGAATCTCACAAAACACTAGCTGCATTTTTTAGCTTCCTCCTTGGACACATGAAACGAGTAGCAAATATGTTATCTATTACAATTTCCCACTCAATGTATGCATCAGTACCTATATCATCATATGTTGGTGGATATGAACAACCTATCATTGTTAGAAAACAGCAAAAGACAACATTAAGTATTATCCCTATCAACTAGCAACTACTGGCTTACCACCATCTCACAAGTGTTCTTACCAAAGCCAAATAGGGCGGCACAATCTGTTGTCAAGCTTAGGTGTAATAGTTACAAGGTGAACCTGTACTGATTAGAAGTATGTATGTGGAGCTATGGGCAGGCTCAATATGGTAGCAAGGAATAATAATAATTCAATTCAGAATTGCAAGACTGAACAGTAGTCTCAAGCTTGTCTATATTGTTCGCCTAAACTCGTCCTAGACCTAGTTTGAGCAAGCAACAATACATCTCACCACAAGGACTCAAAGAATGCAAGCACTTCTAAATTTCTTCTTTCCTTTTTTCTTTTTGTCTTTCAGTGCGGTTTTTTCTTTTGTTTTTCTTAGCATCTCTTTGCCTTTTACTCTTTTCTTCCTTTTTTTTGCAGAAAATGCCGCAAGATGATAAATCTTATATGGAAAGATATATGCAATGTTTACTCAACAAGGCATCTTGTATTGCTTGCTCTAACACATAGTTGTAGCAGCAAAATTAACTAGTTGTGGTATGATGTAACATATATATGATCTCATGCAAGAAGAATAAAGTTCTTTTCGTGTGTATAATGGTGGATCACCAAAAGAACTACTAGGAGTATCTGCAAAGATTCCTTCCTTTGTTTCAAAATGTGGCTGAAAATCTGTCTCCCTATATTGTTTCAGAATGCTGTAGGTCACGTCCAAAAGAGCAAGACAGATATGTTTTCACTTCCAAAAAGAATAGGAAATATTTGGTAGGAGGAATATGGCAAGAAAGGTCGACTAAAACTAAGCCTCAATTCCTTCTCTCACAACAAACCTCGCACCAACAAAGACAGCAAGGAAGCACGCTCAATCACTAGACCTTGACTCGGTTAAACCAACAGACACAATGACACGACAAGGGACTAAAATTCAGAAAAGCAAACTGAATAGAAAAATTGTGTGGCACAAAGGGCAGCAGAATTATTTTTGTAGGGCTTTTTGTAGACTATAGGTATTTGACACAAAAAAACTAAAGGGAAAACAATGATAGTGTACCTCATGGGTAACCTGGAATCTTGATACCACTTGATGGGGACGTGATCTTCCGAGAGGTAAGGTAATTCAATTGGTGGAGAACTCGATGTTGATGATCCAGGCTTCAATCAGACACGATTCAACCCTGCAACCGCTATATCACTGCTCCGTTTGCTATCAACCTAGCACAACTTGATTATATTGGCCTCGCCAAGAAGGCTTTTCCGTACAAGCGAATCGAAGAACACACACAAGAAAGTGAAGACACGCAATCTGAAATTGCAAATATGAATGAAGCAAGGTTGAAGTTGGGGTTTAAGCTCTTGATCTGAAAGGACTAATCTCCACAGGAGGGAAGAACAAGAACATGGGTCTTGGATCACTGTAAATGGGTTTGGCACCATGATTACAATGAATCAATCTTAATTTCTCTATGGAAACTTGAACTAAATAAAACCGGAGTTTCTACGACGGCAGCTACTGAGTTTATACCCTTAAGGGACGAGATAGGGTTGGGGGCAGCCAAGGAGGAGCGCCTACAACTTGAGCTTAAGGCCCAACACGTACAAGGCCAATCTTGGCACGAAATTGGTGGCATAGCATCTTGACAGATTCTGGACGTCCACTTGCTTCGATGATTTCCGTTGACTTAGATGGAATTTTGATGTGAGACCAGTGCCATTGGAAGCTTGATGAAATTCCCTTCCCGTCCATATAAAGGACGTCTAAAACAGACTGTGTATGCAGCCTAAGCATCATTTTTAGTGTGTGTTGTTCTTGGACTCCGAGGTGGACTCGAACTTGATTTGTTTTGGACCTATGCCTTGACGTTTCGAACGGGATAAGCCTTGGGCCTCCTGCTTGACTTGGACACCTTTGTTGGACTCCTTCTTCATGCCATGCTACAATCATGACCATATGCATAGATGTCATGTCCTCATCAGTAGACAGTAGAGAAGGTCCAATAGCAAGAATGTTGGAACATGTCACCATTGGAAAACCTATATGGCTTCCAGAAGCCAAATAGTTACTTGGCTTCTCTTCCTCCATCTTCATCCTCTCTTGCACCACCATTGCCACCTCCTATGTTGTCAAGGAGCTGAGTTTGGAGGAGCGGGTGGGTAGTAGGGGAACAGCCGGCGGTGAAGTCACCTCTAACCGAGGAGGTGGTCGATAGTGGTGGAGCTTAGGGTTAGGGTTTTGGGGTTCCGGAGGGCTTCAATGCCCGACAGGAGGAGAAGATTAGGGACGTGGGGCGGCCTGACGGTGGTGGTGGTTCAGTTGGCGGTGGAGGTAAAGCGGAGCGGGAGCGCCGCTGATCGGCCAATAGGGCTAGATCTCCAGTGGCTTGTGGTCGGTGGCTGGGGCAAGAAGAAGGTCTGGTTAGGAAGGGTGGGGACAAAGGCTGGCAGTGGGTGGGTAGCATAGCGCGGCGAGTTAGCTGTTGGCTGTGGCAGGGGTGGCGGTGCGCTGAGGAAAAACAAGGGTGGTGGAGGATGGACTAGCTAGTGCGCATGGGCCTAGTGGGCCTCTAAAAGCTACCACTCGGCTTCCACGAACTAGATAGGAGGGTGGGCTCAGCCAATCGACGCCAAGTTGCCAATAAGTAACATCACGTTCTCTTAACACGGGGCAAGAAGAAGGTCTGGTTAGGAAGGGTGGGGACAAAGGCCAACAGTGGGTGGGTAGCATAGCGCGGCGAGTTAGCGGTTGGCCATGGCAAGGGTGGCGGTGCGCTGAGGAAAAACAAGGGTGGTGAAGGATGGACTAGCTAGTGCGCATGGGCCTAGTGGGCCTCTAAAAGCTACCACTCGGCATCCACGAACTAGATAGGAGGGTGGGCTCAGCCAATCGACGCCAAGTTGCCAATAAGTAACATCATGTTCTCTTAACACGTTATTCTCAAAAAAAAAAATGTTCTCTTAACATGTTCTCACTCATGCCGACGATAGGAAGGCTAGATCACCATGGTCCATGGACGGAGAGGACGCCGCAGGCACGTATGACAGGTGGTGTGACAGCGGAGAGCTGAGGAAGACAAGGTTGGAGCAATGCACTAGACATAGGCGCCAGCACGTGCTACTGGTGGGCGTAGACTGTCGTCACCACAGCTCGCGGACTCGTCTACAGCCGTGGTTAAACGCAGTTCAACTGTAGACCCTATGGTGCCGTGGCATAGGCCAAAGTCAGTTACACCACATCTAAGCTTTTTTATTGTGTCCGCGCGCCACAGTTAGTTAACCTTAAAAAAAGTTGTGCGGCAGAAACAAGTACTATGATTGCTGGCCACTAGCCAATCCAGCGGCTTCTGTAGTTGGATCCCGCTGATCTCACATCTGTTGTTACTTGCTCTGATTCTCCTTTCTCTTCCCAACCTGATGAATTTTTACAGCCCACTGCTCGGTCCATGAATCAAGCATGAAGGATTTGCAAGGACCGCGACGACCAGACAACAATGAACTAAAGCCACATATGAAAATGACACATACCATTTAGTTATGGTTCCGAAGAATTTGTTAGCAGGCCATCGAACTAGTAACACGGCCTAAATTTACAGGAGATCAGATTGCCTACATTCGAAGTCTACAGCAGCAAGCAGAATGCATCAACCGAACAACAAAGATCGAAGCCATGACTGCAACCGAACTCAGCAAATTCTGATTATGTTGAAATGGACATCATATCACACGGTGAATACAAAACCAGCAAAATCAGCTTACTACGAAACACCCTTTTGCAACAAGATGTATTGCTACTTGCTAGTACCAGATAAAGATGGACAACGAAATGCTTTTAAAAGGATATATGCTACATCACTTGTCTTTAAAAGTCTAAAATTGTGAAAGGGGATTTTGCTGTAAGCACATAAAAATGAAAGGGGCAAATCAATCTATTGAAGTTGCTCTTACTCCCTTATAGTCCAGCATCTATTCCCTTTTGCAGCATTGTTTTAACATGCATATAATCGCATCACTTCGGTCTCCTACATGATTTAAGAACAAAAGCAGTAATGTTATTTTGCTACCTAGAAACCTTTTCTTTTATATAAAAAAAGTTTGGTATTCTTTTTCATCTTTTAAATAGTCCTGCAATCCCGAAGCAACACGCGGGGAATTCACCTAATTGGCTAATTCTCATGGATAAAAATGACCCAAACAAAGGGGCATGTATCTCTAGGGCCTTAGTACGTGCTATAGACAGGCCAGCAAGGTAGAGGTGGGCAGGAGGCCTAATAGCAAGAATAGTGTTGCAACCTGTCACCGTCTACCTATCTGTAACCCCTTCTCTTGCTCGTGTAAAAAATATTCTCTTAATTAGCTTGCTGCTGTCATTCGCTTCAGGCTCAGCCAATCAACGCCAAGCTGCCAATAAGGAACATCCACTTCTCTTCTCACGTTCTCACTCATGCCGGCGACAGGAAGGCTAGATCACTATGGATGTGGGCACCGCAGGCACACGTATGACAGGTGGTGTGACAGCGGGAAGCCGAGGAAGAAAAGGCTGGGGACTGGAGCAAAGCACTATATATAGGCGTAATAGGCGTGGCCGGATGCCACTACAGCTAGCGGGCTCTTCTGCAGCCGTGGTTAAACGCAGTTCAGCAGTGGACCCCATGGTGCCGCGGCATAGGCCAAAGTCAGTTTACACCACATCTAAGCTTTTTGGCTGTGTCCACGCGCCATTATTGTTTGGACGACGTTAGTTAACCTTAAAAAAAAAGTTTGCTGAACACTGGCCGTGGGCAGTCCTGCTTCTTCAGTTTGATCCGGCTGATCCCACGTGTGATACACGGATCACATCGATTAGACACAGCCTAAAATTTACAGCAGATCAGATCGCTTAGATTCGAAGTGTACAGCAGCAAGCAGAATGCATCAACCAAACAACAAAGATCGTCGAAGCCATGACTGAGCATATTTCGGATTATGTTGAAATGGACATCATATCACACGGTGAGTACAAAACCAGCGAAATCAGCTTACCACGACACACCCTTTTTATAACAAAAGTTGTACTGCTAGTACCAGATAAAGATACACAATGAAAATTGAAATACCTCATGCATTCATTCATTTTTTTAATACAACTACGAGGGTAGAGGCGAACGGGTAAGGATTCGATTACCAATTAAATGGAACTAAGGAAATGTTTATTCTCATCGCCATGGCAGCCATATGGAGATTGCAGGAAGTTCAGTTCTTCACTTCTCATCATCAGACGCAGGTGGCGCCGCCGCCTGCGAGGTGCCTGCAGCCGGTGCAGCAGTAGTTCCACGCCACACCGCATACACATCGTCGTTAACCCCCAGCTCCGTGATGTCATGCACCGACGACGGCGGACCCAGCTGCAGCGTCAGATCCGGCTCCACTGTTGGAGCCACAGGGACAGCGGTCGCCGCCGCTTCCAGCGACGCAATCGTGCTGTGGCGGGCGCGTGGGTTGTTGCCCTCGACCTCGCGGTAGCGCTGGAGGTACAAGGTCAGGGGCTCGACGTAGTCGTCGAACCCAAGGTTCTTCATGGCAAGGATCAGGTCGTCGCCGGTGACCGTCGTGCGCCGGTCCCGCCTGCACTCCTCGACGGCCGCGTGGATGATGACCGCGTTGAACTCCACTACGCACTCGGTCACGGCCTCCTTCGCGTCGGTGGTGATCTTGGAGTTTTTAGGGGAGGCCTGGCGCATGATCCGCGCCACGGTCACTGTTGGGATTTTGGGCTCTTTGCTTGCTTCAGTGCCTGCGTATGTTAATTAATTAAGCAATATTGGAGTCTATCTGATGTTATTATCCAACCAAATAAGAAAGTATTCATTCAACTGAAATGATACTAGAAACAAATTAAAAAGCAATATTCGTTCAGGTGTTCTTCTCATCCGACCTTGGCCTTGACTAGATTAAAAAAAGAAGAGTATATACCAAACCTGATGAGTTCTCTATTTGAGCATGGATTGATGAAGGCAGGTTTGCATCATGGGCCGGTTCGCAAATATCATCTAAGAAAAAAAAAAGTAGCGGCCCATGTTCGACCTAAGTAACGTGCACAACTTGAGCGGTTGTCGAAACCGACTTAGTATTTTGTCGGTAGCGTGTGTTTCTCCTACTGGAATCTTGCTACTCACAATCCCTCGGAACCAAAACTAATATACAAAGTTAGTACTTACCTCCATCTTGCTGATTCTTAGGAAGGTGTTTCTCCATAATGCTATTTGGTGTCTCCTTCCATCAAGAAATCCCTTTATTTATAGCCATATGATGGAGATGACACATGTCTAATTATATTTTGCATGTAGGACACTTGTCAAAGGTGTGGTGAGAGAAGGCCAGGTGTCTTCACAAGATGGATCAAAGCAAACGTGTAAGGGTGGGTCCTAGAAAAAACAAAGTAAAATTAATGTTGCAAAATCTTTTAGGTAAACTTGCAAATTAACCCAATATGAAAGTTTAAGTTATAAATAGCCCCTTTTAGTGAAAAAAATATTCATAAGAAAATCTATTTCGGTGAAAAACTTGATTTTGTCTAAACTCTCAAGAATGCCACACGAGAAAAATCTAAATTTATATCAAACAAGAGAAAATAGCTAGTCCCGATATGACAACGTATATCTTGGGGATTAGATGCATCTCCTATCTTTGAGCAATGTATAGAAGAAAAAAAAGTTATATGTGTCTTGATAAGTATTTGCATGACCAACACTTGCCAGGGCTGTGGATGGATCGAATTGAAGCAGCCAAGTGTCATGTGAATGTAGATGACAGGACATACATGTGAGAGTGAAAGAAGTTGATACAGAAGTACATAAATAGCATTGAAACTAATGTTATCTAAAATATTTAACCAAACTAGCAGAAGGGCACGTGCCACAGGCACGTGTTTTAAAAGATTACTAAATTAATGATGTAGTCAGTATGAACTCTTTAGATTAATCTAGAGCGTTAAATCAGTATAAAATCTGACGGTGTAGGAGTAATGTAGTCAACTTGGATTTAGATTAATGTGTTCGATCCTCATCATAAAATCCGACGGTGTTGAAGGGGTAAGAGTATCATGTAAGATTTCATACGAAAATTTCCTCATTCTTTATAATTTTTAATATAATAGTAGAGTGCACGTGCCACAGGCACGTGCTTAAAAATACATAATTAAAACTCTGCAATACTATACAATAGATGTTGATTTGAGCATTTATTAAGCATAACGAGACAATTGAATAGCTCAAGAGCTGACTCATTATGGCAACAAAAAGGCTAAATTGGCTCTTTTAAAGGCTGAGCCAAATCTACTGAGTGTTTATGAATGAACTGATGACCCACGTTGAGTTTTTTTCCCAGTATCCATGGCCACACTTAAAAACATAGGGAGGACACAACTACCAGTGGTCATTTAAAATGAAACCAGTTTATGAACAATGTGATCAAAGTCCACACTTGCTCGTGGATATAATTAAAGTGGCCATTGTCCAGATTACATAACAACACGTTGCTGAAACTACAAACACATACAGAAGTGATGCAATCATCTCCATGATGCCTCGTGCCGTCGTGGGACACAATATTTTAATTGATATACCTCTTGATCACCCAGCCCCACCCACACCACACACGTATAGGAATCAAGAAGATATTCATTCATTTATTTAGAATGACAGCGATCTGAGTTCAGTTAAACTTATATGGCAGTGGAGATCTACTGAACAGACAATGATTTCTCTATCTCATCCAGGCATCTGTCCCTCTCCTCATGAGACCAAGCGTGCACAACAATAACATCAAACAGGATTGTCATTCTGTTTATAAGCTATTCATTCATCAGCAACAGATGAGCAGGAGAATGAAGCATAAACTTTCAGCCTAAACTGTTCATAAGTTTGCTAACCAAAGTTTAGGCTAAATAAATTTTGAGTAGCAGCCTAAACTAACAAAAGTAGTGACAAATGCAAAAGTAACAGCTCAAATCTGATGAAAACAACATACGTCTTCAACAAAAATCTGTCTTTCCAGGGTGCAATCTCATTCTGAATACAATCCTCCCAGATGCTAAATTTGTGACCATCCCTTTGAGGTTAACCTGCACAGATCACTCATCAATCATCAAGAAATTAAAGAACATCTGTATTCAGTGGTAACATGTATCTGTTTTCTATATTTGTATAAAAATTATGCTGACTACCAGGGATGCTTGCTTCATTTTTTTTTCATTCTAAGTAAGTGCTAACATGTACAAGTATCTTAACGAACCTTCTTTTCTTTAGTGATAGCTGCATTTACTGGATCATCCACTATCCTACCACTATATCTTTCTTCTCTTACTTTCCAATATTCTGCAGTAAACAAAATAGAAGTAGACAGCTAAATGGTATAGTGTTGCTTGACTGCTTGAACCATCTTGATTTGCAGTTGACAACCAAAGTGACGTAATTGTTTGACCCCCCTGCTTTTAGCTAGGAAGAGCAAATGTATAGAAATATAAATATTGGCCAGGCTGCAACTTTCTACACTTGCGGGGGGCATGGAGGGCTCACTGACCTTTCCAGGGTACAGTATCCTGCATGTTCAGTAGTGAAGTATGTACAGACCAATCCTGCAATTTGAATAATAAGAACTCCATTACTCAGTGACAAAGAGCATAAGCCTACAAGTGTAGATAACCAGATGAGCCACTTAAAGTTAGCTATACAGAGAAATCATAGATTATTATCTCAGTTAAAGTTAGATGATACTGCTATATGTCCAAGCTATATGTCAACGTTAGCTAACAACATATTATTCAAAACATGGAGGTCTAGTTCAGAATAACTAATCTGAATGGCTCATTGCTCCTCTTCGTTTAGTTTTCCCAGGGCATCTGGTGCTGACTCAATTTCTTTCTCTTCTCCTGAAATCAATTGTCAGATAGAACACGTGGTAGAGTTTAACCTTCATCACTACTGAACATTTTGTCGAACTGAAGAAGCCATATACTAAATTTACATATACTAACTGTTGTGCTTCAAGCAAAGGGTGGATTTCTACCTTCGACTTCAGCAATCTCAAAGGGGCATGCCATACATAGGAAACATAGCTCGTCACTAATCAACAAAGCTAATCAAACTGAAGCACAAAACCTGCAGAAAAAGAAAGCTGCACATATTAGCCATCAAAGGAAAAATTCAGTAGAAAATATATATCATTCTTATATGCTGGAAAGAGACTGATACTGTTTTTATTTCTAATATTATCATGTACCCTTTTCTTTTTAAGCTAGTAGATCACCAGATTGCAGGATGCACTGATGTCTTGGAAAAATCAGATGTTACTATTTCTTGTATCCCCAAGTAAAATTATCCCCTGTTCTGGCATTTGAAATGGCATGTTACCTCTGTCATGCAGCGTGTATCTGGCGGCAAATCCTTCAATTAGGCTTTCCAACCTTGTGAACTGCATAGGGACAAGCATAGTTGCTAGACAATTAACTCTTCTGATGCTTAAAAAACAATTATCACCTCTTGTGCCTGAAGGCGATGAAGGGGATGGCCTTGGCTTCATAAACGGTTCGCGGAATCTTTATTTAACAAATTTACCTTCATAACACAAACCAATTTAAATAAATCAACTGCAAACAAAAAATCATCTACCTCTGAGGCATTTTAACGAACACCTCATGGGAAAGCTGCAAAAACCAAGAAAGGGAGGAAAACGAACCAGCCGGTGGCAGGTGATGAAGATGGGATGCAGCCTGCAGCGAAGAGGTTCAGTGGTGCCTGAATCTCACAGAATGGAGACCTAGAAGAAAAATGAGAAATCAAAGACAATTCCTGGCCTGGACCAAAGCGGAGCACAAGGGAAGCCATACCTTCGCGGCCGCCGACGGAGGAAGACTGCACTCGGGCGACGCTTGGGAAAGAGGCAAGGCCGGGATTGGAGCCCTTGCGCCCATGGAAATACGGTGGGTCGTCCCCCGGCTGCCCACGAGTGGTTCCCCCTAGCTGCTGCAACTGCATTGCCAGCGCCGCCGACTTGGCGGACCAGTCAACGAGGACGAGGATGACAACAGGTCGGCGCCGCCACATCTCCTGTGCCAGAGGATGCGCTCGAGGCGGCGAATCTGGTGGGGTAGTTGGCCGGAAAGGAGCCTGGGGAAGCCTTTTCCTTCGTTCGGTCACGCTTTCCTTAAGCCGCCACTTTTGGTTCGTTGATGCATCAATTCTCTTCGATCCTTATAGTATAGATTTACAACAAACAAATCTGTGAAAATCACTTGATTTGGAAATTTAAATAAGTTACATTTACTGCTCTTCAAATTCAACCTTGCCTCTTTCAGCAGCTTGACCGATCTGTATGATCAAACAAAATAAAATAATCTTGTTAAACACGTTTTATTGATACCATAAGGTCAAACTCGATAGCTAACTCTCTCGTCAAGTGCAGCCCCAGTAGCGCCATGGCCGGCGGGGTCGCGGTGGCGCATGTGGGTGCTGCGGAGCGCGAGGAAGGACGCGGGGATCACCTGGACGTCGAGAAGCTCACCGAGAGGACGATGGCGACATCGATGGCGAGCTCTGGGTCTCGAGGCGGCGGCGACGAGCGGCGGCGGTCTAGGGTTTTGGGTGACGGCGGCGGCGCTTGGCGGCGGCTAGGGTTTGGGGAAAAGGGGGCGCGGGCGGCAGGGTCCCGCCTTAAATAGGCTAGCGGCCTAGGCGTGCGCGCCCTGGGCCGGGTCGGACGCGGCATGGCGGCGCGCGTCGGACTCGAGCCCGAGTCCGGCTCGGTGGCGGCGGCGCTGCGGGAGGTGGAGGCTGACGGGTGGGCCCTGCCTAGCGGTGGCTGCGAGCGGCGAGCGCGGGCTGGCGGCGTTGGTGGGCTGCGGCCCACGAAGCGGATGCGAGGCAGAGCATCTGGGCCGAGCGGGGTGCGGCGCGCTGGCGAGCTGGGCTGGCGGCAGATACCCGATGGGTTTTTACTCCATTAGGGCACGGGTGTGGGTCAATTTTCCTACCCCATGTGTTTATGGGCACTGGTTTGTTTCTAGAGTAACCAAACCCGTAAATGAATTTCTAAAAGAATAAGATGTGCAATATGAATAGGGTTTATTTAATATGGAACTATAGTTATCAATTTCAAAATATGCCAAAATGACTTTTTGGTATTTTTGGTAAATATCTATGAATTTTTTGCTATTAATATAAAAAACAGTTCTGAATTGTTGTTAACACGGTGGGAAACAACTCTCCTGTGTATCAAGAAAAAAACACTTAAATTGGATTCCAGCATAACAATATAATCATCACGAGAGAGTTTTGTGCCACTCATTGCTTCTGGCGTTTTATGTTGTATCACTGCGGAAAAGAAACAATGCAGATACAAGGGGATGTTGCCCAAAATCTTTCACCACGACGTGATCTGGCCGTGCCATGCCACGATATGTGCGCCATGGCGAGACTTATCGCTAGCTATGGACTCGATGGACTAGGGCTACATGCTGCAATGCAAACTCTAACTCTCTAAGCCTATACCATGCTCTTAATTAGAATCTGAACACAAAGATTTTTATTCTACTCAAACTTGCCCTCTGCGCAGCACCTTTCCTTGGGCAAGATGCGCATCACAATTTCTTCACTCCTCTCTCCATTAGTCCATTATTGCTTCTGATCAGCTAGTTGAAGCTGTGGCATTGGTCCAAGCCCTCCCCAAGCAATGCCACAGGGTCTAAAACCGCAGGTGAAAATTAGTGGAAAAGGGTCTCTTCATTATCCAGGAGACATCAAGTTTCAGCCAGTGGTACGGTACTGGCGCTTTGTGAACATTGATTGGGACATCAACTTAATGACCATGGAGATATCATCCAAGCAAGAAGGACTTTCGGGGCAGAGAATTTTAGAAAAATCGACAAGGTTGCTTGCTGGAATATTTGGCGCCATAGAATTGACATTATTTTTTATGTAGCAACCCTCTCTCTTGAGAGATGGAGGGTTATTTTCAAGGAGGAATTTGCTTTTGTGATCCATAGAGCAAAACTTTGCCGGAAATTGGAGCTTAATCAATGGTTTTGTAACTTCTCTAAGCTCTTTTCCTATTAGTTAGGGTCTTTCTTTACATATCTATTTTTGCAATAAAAAATACCAGTAGAGGTCTCCATGTTGTTCTGTAAAAAAGGGGTCCTATTTGGTTAGGATTGGGGGGAGATGAATACATTTATAGGTTTGTATGTATGCTTTTATATTTTAATTTTGTGGGAATTTCATAGAGATTTATGAACTTTAATTGGCATAAATACAAATTTCGAAAAGAATAAGATGTGCAATCTGATTAGTGTTTATTTAATATGGAAGTGTAGTTATCAATTGAAAAGCATGCCAAAATTATTTTTTTGGTGTTTTTGGTAAATATCTATGAATTTTTTGCTATTAATACAAAAATCAGTTCTGAATTGTTGTTAACACGGTGGGAAATAACTCTCCAGTATATCAAGAAAAAAAAACACTTAAATTGGATTCTAGCACAACAATCATCACGAGAGAAAAGAAACAATGCAGATACAAGGGGATGGCTATATAGACTCGATTGACTAGGGCTACATGCTGCAATGCAAACTCCAATCCTACCATGCTCTAGAATCCGAACGAACACAAAGATTTTTGTTCTACTCAAACTTGCCATCTGCTCGGCACGATCACACTTCACTCTTCGCCATCAGCATCAGCAGGCGGCATCTGCGAGGCGCCTGCCGGCGGCCGGGCAGCTCCACGCCACACCGCGTACACGTCGGTGTGAAGCCCCAGCTCAGTGACGTCACCCAGCAACGGTGGGCTCAGCTGCAAGGAGAGTCCCTGCGCCAGTGGCTGCGCCTCCGCCGCCTCCACCGTCGCGGCCGCCGCCGCTGGCGGCGGCGGCGGCATCATGGTGTGCCGGCCGCGTGGCATGGTGCCCTCGGACTCGCGGTAGCGGCGGAGGTACCGGGTGAGGGGCCCGGCGTAGTCGTCGAAGCCGATGTTGCGCAGGCCGACGATGAGGTCGTCGCCGGTGATGGTCAGGCGGCGGTCGCGCCGGCACTCCTGCGTGGCCGCGCGCATGACGACAGCGGCGAACTCCGCGACGCACTGGTCCATGGCCTCCTTGGCGTCGGCGCCGATCTTGGAGTTCCCCGGCATGGCTTGGCGCATCATGCGCGTCAGGATAGCTTTCGGGATCGTACACCCTTCCGGTGCTTCCTTGCCTGCGGATTTTTCTTTAAAAAAAAAACAAATGTCTCCTATGAAACCAAGTATGAACAGGCTCAACTGAATGAATACCGCAAAGAAAAATAACAAGTTCAAGGAAATGCATTCTCAACGGCCGGCCGGGAAATGTTTCCAGACGGCTTCTCCAAATCATGTGTGTTCAGTGTTGCTAATCCTCCATTCCTCCTCCTGTGACTGCCTCCTAAATAAAACTTGAGTCTAACCATGACTGCGTCTTACCATCCTACTCCTACCTCGTCTCGGCTAAACTACAGGAAAAAAAATGTGATGAATCTAGATCAAATCAGAGCTGGTCTCCGTCATGGGCCAATTCTTGCCAATATCGTCCAAGCAAGAACTACAGCCCATGCTCCAACCAAAGTAGAACCCAACCCACTATTTTTTCGAATCTAGCTCGTTATTTTGTCGGTTGCGGCTTTCCCGCCATGATCTATCTAGAATCCCTCGTCGTATTGTACATCTACGTTATTCCTAGATACATGGATACCACAAATGAGATGTATGAATAGGATCTTGCTTACCTTCTGCGTCATCACGATTGTTTGTTTGAATTTGCTCCATGTCCATTGAAAATGTTTTCTTGGGTCAAAAAGACCCATTTATTTATAGCCATCTTTTGAAGAAACTGAAGCTACATATGTCATAAAACTTTTTTCATGATTGCCACATGTCATTGGCCATGGGGTGAACCAAGCCACATGTCCTCGGAAGGTGGTTGTACCAAGCCATATGTCATAGGGAGGTAGAGAAAAGAAGCCGCGTGTCATGTGAAGGTATATAAAACAATTCATGTATAGCTGGTGGAAATTTAAGAAGTGTATAAATAAGTCCAAGGAAAAATGGAAGTATAATTAGTGCTATAAATATTTTATGTGCCATTGCAGATTACCCCCTTCCTCAGTTTGTTATATATGCTTCAAAACCCTCTATAAGAGTAATAATTATATTTACCAGCCTACAGGTTCAATGCCACTGCAATGTCCACCCTTATGCTTTTGATGGGGGTATTTACAAATTTACTAAATGTATTTAGGCACTCTTTTTAGCAAAAATAGATACTTTTATTCATTATGGATCCTGAGTCCTTGACATTACAATCATGAATATCTTTCGAACACAAACAATACTAGCAAACTCATGGGTCACTCTATCCCATAATACTTTTCAAAAAAAATGTCCAATCTCTCTTAACAGACGACACACGACAACGCACCGAAGAAGAATTTTGTGCGTGGATCTATCTACTTATATTGTGATTGTTTTTAATGGTAGTCTTATTCAGTTGCATTACAATTACTCCGAATAAAAGGAAACTGCTCTCAGCAATTTGACCTCTCTAAAACTACTCAAAATTATTCCGGTTAATCAAATACGCGATGTCCAAACCTTTTAGAAAAAGGGACCAAATGTGCACCCATAGCTTGACAATGAACACTAACGGGTAAATAACCCATCAATTTCAAAACAAGGACACCACACAAATATGCCATTTCACCTGTACAGACATTTTAACCAACACACCACCATCACATACCCAGCCATTCCATCACATCACCTGTAGAGCCGTTTCATCAACACATCACCATGAACCAGGCTCGTGTTCTAGATGATTAGCAAGTCTAGGAAGATAAAGGAGTACAGGAAGAAAATGCTCAACCTGGTTTTTGATGAATTTATATTATCTCAGCATTCAAGCCATAGAGGATTTCCAGGCTGTCCATGACCAAAATGGTCGTGCTATATCCACCCTATCAACCTTAACATGCAAGGAGAATAGAAAGATTCCCAGGCTGTCCAGGATGAAAATGGTAGTCCTTCGCATGCTGTCATGCTGAGGATTATTACCAGGATGAACCAGCTGGTACTGTTCTTGATGTCAACATTAATGTGTATGCCACTATTGTACAGTTCCTGGATGAGGACGTTGATGTCTTTGATGCTTTCTTTCGCTGCACTGTAGATGCCGACCATGTCGACATTGTTTCTAAAGAACATGAACTTTTGGTAGTACCTGCAGCCACAAATCTTCATCAGATACATGGATTGAAGTTGATACGACATCAAAATTTTCAGGTGACGAACAAGATGATATGCAACAAGAAGTTGAGGAACAGACAAGAACCTTTTTGACAAACGACTAGAGACTTCAGGGTTTCAGCTTTACTTCAAAGTTCAAAGAAGTAACAATCTGAAACTTAAAAGGGTCACAGCCACTATTGCTGCCAGTTTTTTTAACATTATGTTCCAAAGGCTTTAGACGACCAAACTATTTGGAGGAGAAGAAAGCTGTGTCATCTGGTGCTCACTACTTTCGCCCTCCGGGTATGACCCCACGCACTTCCAAATCTTGAACAAAATCGACGCTTTCTTCAAAGATGCCTACTACGTCCTCACCACCACGTGTCACCCAATTAAACACCATGCCACCTCCTCACAGCCCACTCCTCCTAGGTGGCTCCATCCTCCTCATAGCCCACTTCCACCTCATCGCCCACCCCTACCTCGTAGGGTTAACAATTCCGGCAAAATTTCGATGAAATTTTCAGAATTTTGGTTTTTTCGGTGATGAACGAAAAAAAGTATTCCAGTCAACATAATTCAGACAAATTTATTAATAAGCATGAACAAGCACAATTGCTAACATTAGGAACTGTGGCGCAGTGGTCCGGCTCTATTCTTGTACGCCATGGGGTCCCAAGTTTGATTCCCCATCAAACCATGTTTTTCGAGTACACTAGTACAGACATTAAATAACGAAGTAAATATTCAATTTTTTAAAATTTCAGTAAAATTTGACCCAAAAAAATAAAATTCCTAGAACTTCATGTTTTTTGGAGAGGATCGGAAAATTTTTATAACTGGAATTGAAAACCTCTCAGTGCCTGGCTCCTTTGGTGCTTGCTTGCTTCATGGCCATGGGGTTAATTAGGTCCCGTTTAGATCCACCAACTAGACTTTAGCTAGCTAAATTTAGCTGAGATGGATCTAAACATCCCAGCTAAACTTCTCCTAGCTAATGGGAAAGGTCCATTTTTCTTTAGCCGGTTGGGAGTAGTTAAACCCAGCTAAAACCGTTTGACGAAATTACACCCACTACCACCGCAATCTTCATGTCCTCTTGCACTTGGGACAGTATTATAGTCAATAATCTAGCATTTAGCGAGGGGATCCAAACATCCCAGCTAAAGTTTAGCTGGCTAAAGTTTAGCCACCTAAAAGAAGTCATTACATTTTAGCTAGCTAAATTTTAGTTTAGGTGGATCCAAACAGGGCCTTATATGAGTGGGTGGGGTTGGTTTGGTATGGTATGAGATCTCACGCCAGTTCGGCAGGCGAGATTGAACGATGAATGCGAAGGTAGGAGGAAGATTGAAAATTAAGAAGACACAACCGGCTTGAGCAGGGGTAAAAGCACTCCCTAGAAACTCAAAATAAGTGCATTCTAGATTAAATTTTGAATGTTGAAAGTAATAGTATTTTGAACTGGCCACGATTCGAATACTACTATCACTGGCTGCCTCACACAGTCTTCTCGTTCATCAGATGGACGTTAAGACGGTTTTCCTTAACGGAGAGTTGGATGAGAAAATTTATATGGATCAGCCTGATGGGGATATGTAGTAGGTGGTCAGGAAGGAAAGGTGTGCAAGTTGTTGAAATCTTTGTATCGCTTGAAACAAGCACCTAAGCAATGGCATGAGAAGTTTGACAAGACTCACGTCAGCTGGCTTTGTTGTGAATGAAGCCGACAAGTGTGTATACTACCGCTTTGGTGGGGGACAAGGAGTGATCATGTGTTTGTATGTCGATGACATATTGATCTTTGGTACTAATCTCAAAGTGATTGAGGAGGTTAAAAGTTTTCTATCTCAAAGCTTTGAGATGAAATACATGGGAGTGGCTGATGTGAATTTGAACATTAAGCTACTAAGAGAAGGCAATGGTGGGGTTACACTTTTGTAATCCCATTATGTGGAGAATATCTTGAGTCGCTTGCAAGCCTTCTCCCACGCCTTACAATTCCAGTGTGATATTGCGGAAATACCGAAGGATTGCAAGGGATCAGTAGAGATATTCTCAAATCATTGGCTCGTTGATGTATTTAGCTAGCGCTAACAGACCCGACATCTCCTATGCTGTGAGCAAACTGAGCAGATTTGTTTCAAATTCAGGAGATGATCATTGGAGGGCTCTTGAAAGAGTGATGCGCTATCTGGTAGGCACCATGAGCTATGTAATTCACTATGCCGGGTATCCTAAGGCACCAGAGGGCAACAGTGACTCAAAATGGATCTCTAATGCTGATGAGACAAAAGCCACAAGTGGATATGTGTTTACACTTGGAGGTGGCACTGTTTCCTGAAAGTCTTGCAAGCAGACCATCTTAACGAGGTCAACAATGCAAGCAAAACTCACAGCATTGGATACCGCCAGAGTTGAAGTTGAGTGGCTTCGTGAACTCCTAATGGATTTGCCGGTGATTGAGAAACCAATACCAGCTATCCCAATGAACTGTGACAATCAAACAGTGATTATCAAAGTGAATAGTTCTAAGGACAACATGAAGACATCAAGGCATGTGAAAAGGCGGCTGAAGTCTGTCAGAAAAATGAGAAACTCTGGAGTAATTGCGTTAGACTATATTCAAACGTCTAAGAATCCGGTAGATCAATTCACTAAATGTCTTTCGCGAAATGTGATTGACGAGGCATCGAGGGAGATGGGATTGAGACCCACATGAGAGTTATGGCATAGTGGTAACCTGCTTCTATTTGATCGTAGATCCCGTGAACTAGAATTGTGAAACAAGCTATTAACTAATTGAGAAGGAGAGTACATCTTGTACAAACCCACTCCGTTGGAGATGCATACTCTCCTATTCTGCATGGCAGGTTGGTTAGAACCTTGATGTGATCCAAGTGGCTTACTTGAAGCAAAGATGTTAACCTATAGAAACATCTTTGAGGATCACACCTATGTGAGTTTGACTACTAGTCACAGTCTATGAGATTGGGTAATCTCTAGAGACTCATGAAAGGCCCTGGAGTGCGACTTATATGCTCCAACCAGAGGGGATGCAAATTGCAACCTAGTATCGGTAAAGGGTGTAAGTGAAACTTGTTCACACAAAACTGTCAATTCAAGGCATAGTCTATTGGTCAGTTGTGGGCAAGTGTAGCTTATGCTCTAGGTGGATGTTCAACCTTAATCAGGTCTCCATCGAGGCATCGACACACCGGTATATCTAACAGCAGTGGAACAAATTCCCAAATGAGCCTTGGAATTTGGTGAGGATTGTTAGATTAATTGGGCTCACAACCCATTAATTAATCAATCAAACCAACTTGGAAGTTGAAAAGGTTCCTAACCAACTTATTAGGTGGAGCCATGATGCACCTATTGAGAAGTTGAGGAATAGATGAGAGGATGTCACACGCGCGCGCGCTCACTTGCCGAGCCGCGACGCGGATGCGACCGACCGTCCGTCCATCCGGACGTGAGGTGTGGGCTTGGTCGGGTTTTGCGGTTTTTGATCGCGGTTGATGACTAGTAACTGAAGCTATATGATGGTGTTTAGTATCTAGTAACTAACAATTAAATGGTGGTTGTTACTTGTAACTGACGGCCATTGATGGCCTACCGTTACCAGTAACTGGCCATTCGATGGCTGCATTTACCTGGGCGTCCAAATGTCTCAAGTTGTCTATAAGTAAGGCGCTACTCCTCTGTCTAGGGTTGCCTTACATACCACCACACCGAGCTCTACCTGCTGCGTTGCGCTTTTGCTTCCCCGTTCCGGCGAACTGAGTGCACGGACTTCGCCGGAAGTGCAGGCCTCCGAAGCTAGCGCCTTCATCAGAGACTTTGCACCTGAGGAGTAGAGGGCGATCAAGTTTTCGGGGAGCACTTCTGCGCGACTGCTCGCTACGTACATCTACTTTCTGGAGGCGCATCTGCACTGCGTCAAGCCCCGATCGACTACATCGAACAGGGTCGACCAACAATTTCGGGTAATGGCGCATCTGGTTCCTCCAGAATTGGCCTCGCCTCTGGGTACTCTCTACTGAATCTCTCCGTTCAGTTCTTGTTTAATCTAGTACCTATTGCGTGCTTTATGTTTTCTGCTATGAACATGTTGGATCACTATGCTCTTGTTTTATCTGTCACATATCATGATTTATGGTTTAATTTGGATTTATTTATACCGTAAAATGTCTCTCATTCCAACAAGAGTAACTAAGAAAAATGAGAATATATTGTGTGAAACATGATATCCTATATAACTATATAGAAGGTCCCCACTACAGGGAATTCTCTCAACTCTCAGCAAGCCATGTCATCCTAGCACTTTTGGTCTTCCCTCCTCTATTCAGAATGACAGCGCGTCATATCAAGAGCCTCCTGGCCTCTCATCTTCTTCATTAACTCTATTTTTCTCAAAATGCAAGTTATATATCCATCATTTTCCATCAAATTTTTCTTTATGCAACATATTCACGCCATCTTCCAATAACTAAGGGTCATTATACAAACGGGTAGCTATCAAATCCCAAATGTCATAACGTCAAATTTATTTTTAAGTGTTTTTGTTTTGTATTAATCGGGATTGGTAGTGGTTCATAGTTTATCAAAAAACTCTCAAATCCCGTAGCAACGCGCGGGGAATCACCTAGTTTATTAAATTCAAAGGAACATTGTATCATAGGGGAAAAATTGTGGCCCATGGTATTTATATTCTAAGGGACACTATCATAGAAAATAAATTCCAGAAACATAGAAGCATGGAGTTGATAGAGATAACCAAAAGCTTCAAGGAATTAATCCTTAATTTTCAACTAAATATGGATTCAGATTATAGAAATATGTGGCTTGTTTTTCATCTATCTTGGGCATTCCAGTTTAGACAAAAGGTAACAGGGGGCAGTAGTTATGCAGTCAAGTTTCACTTTATATTTGCTTAACGTACGGATTTGTTTGAATGAACAAGTGTAAGTGACATCAAATGCATGAGAGGAACATTCACACTTCCTGAACTCTGCTAGGTTCAGGCAAAGCAATTATTGATCGATGTGCTCAATCAGGTTTCCTGCTGTGAACTCTCTTAGGTTCAGCCATTATTTTGTTGTCCTCTTGCAGCATGTTCAATATGATCTCTTTTATAGTTGATTTCATAGTATTCAGTAGTGGTGTGGTGACCAGCTGAATTCAATATGATCTCTTTTATAGTTGATTTCATAGTATCATTTGAACATTACATGTAACTTGAATGTGTAGACAGAAGTATACCGAGTAAGATAGCTATTGGAAAGTCTGCAAATTTTGTCCACCTTGATACTTTTGCTTTATCATTTTATTTTATTTCATTTGGTCCATCAATTTTCATCTCTGCTTGGCAGTATGGAATCTGATGCCAAAATAATTGATGAAGATAACTGTACCTGATGTATGATCAAAGAAAGTAAATAACTTGACAGCTCTCTTCTCTCTAGTCAAAGGTTTCTTGTCTTGTGAGGTTGTGATGAACAATAGTCCATCAGATGCCAGGTTGTCAGCTGAGATATTTAGAAAGTTTTTCTCCCATTGATGAGAGTTCAGGAATTTCCTAAAAATAGTAATTTAGGAAACTGTTGCCATAATGCTGCGTGAATTTGATTTGGCAGATCGCCAGTGAAGCCCTGAAAATGCGTTTGTTCTTGCAGTATTCAGCGCTTCCACTTGAAATCGGTTGCTGCTTTAATTTGTTTTTTATTTCATTTATGTTACTAAAACGGGAGCATTGGGCTTCATGTTCATCAAGAGCACAATTTAGAAGAATTAGAAGAAAATTCAAAACGGAAATGCCAATCCAAATTCCAACCACCAAGAAGACACTGTTTGTAGCAAAATGGCACAACCAACCATAGTTAACCCAGGCACAACAATCAGGATCATATTATTTTGGCTAATACATGCCCATTAGCATATGTTTCTACTGGTACGCGAGATGGATGGTCACGGTCACCGGGAGCCCCAATTCGAAATCACTCAGCACGCAAACCCTTCACCACAGCAGCAGGAAGATCACCGGCGCTGCGGTGGCCACAGCCGTGCCGAAACTCCAAGACGCCGTGTCCCTCGCCCCGTTGCTCTTCTCCTCGTCTGCAGGCGGATCGGTGTCGTCGTCCGGCGAAGCCGCCGGGGTGTCCGCCTCCGGCGCCGGCGCGGGGCGACGCCTTGGTGTAGGTGGAATCGCCGCCGGCGCCGGCGCCACGACCGGCGCAAGGGCAGGCGTAGGCGCATCTGCCGCCGCCGGCGACGAGGCCGGCGCCGGAGCAGGTGGAGGTGCGTGGGCTGGCGCCGTGGCCGGCGCCGGAGCAGGCGACGACGACGAGCCTGGCGCCGCCGGAGCGGCCGCCGGAGCTAGCGCGGCGGGCGCCGGAGCGGGCGGCGGCGTGGCGGCCACCGGCGCCGGAGACCAGATCGGGGCGCTCACCTGCAGGACGGCGATGTCGGAGGGCACTTCCTTGATGGATTTCTGGAAGAACGCCGACGCGCCGCCGCCGGACGACAGCGAGAACGCCACGCGCCCGCCGGAGACGGCGATGCTCACCATCCCTTCGCCCGCCTGCGCCTTGCCGACAGCCTGGAAGAGGCTGGTCTCCTGGGAGCCGCCCCGGATGTGGCGGAGCTTGTCGGCGTCGAGGTAGTCCATGAGGGCGTGGAGGTAGGCCACGCGCTCGAGGTCCTTGGGCTCCAGCTTCTGCGCCTTGAGCTGCGCCATGGCGGCGTTGTCGACGGCGAGGACGGTGATGGTCTGGTGGCGGTTGATCTCCGCCGCGGCGCCGGTGCTCGTCAGGGCGGCGCTGAACTCGGTGAAGTTCGGGTAGGCCGCGAGGATGTCCGTGATGTTGTGGGTTGCGGAGGCGCCGGCGCCATGGCACGGCGGGGGCGCGCCGAGGACGAGGAGGAGGGGGAGGAGGACGGTGAGGATTCCGGCGAAGCGCATTGTGCTAGGGGAACAGGAAGGCTCCTTGTGTCTTTGGTTTGGCTGTGTTCAAGAGGAAAGGAGGGGTTTAGGCCCCATATATATGTAAACTGCAGCGTGACGATTAAACAACGAGCGAGCATCATATCTTGTGGCTCATATGGTATCAAATTAAGTCACACAAGGTCCATACCCACAGAATCAAAATCCAGTGATGCAGATTTAAAAACAAAACAAAAAACAATTATTTTAAAAAAGATTAAAAAACAAAATGTGATCTCACAACTCACCCAACGGTCATTTTGTTGCAAATAAAAGGGGAAAACGGCACTTCAAATGACCGTTGGATCGCATTTATTTTTTCGCATTTATGCGGTGATCTTGGACCGTTGGATGACACATTCAAAACGACTATCCAATCACCCGAGGTCACCGCATCACATCTTCGATAGTTTCGCTTTGATGCATACACATCGCACTTCAAATGTGCATAAAAGAGTTCTATGTTTTGCGTGTAGGGTGTTAGTGGATACCATTTGTGCTCCTCATATGTTTAGTTGGTGTATTGTAATTCCTGTTCCTCATCATATCTTGAAATGATGCCAGTGGAGCAAGCAAACAACTGGAAAATGCTAGGTGAGGCCGGGGGGATGGTGGTGCAAGCCATAGTGACAATAGTGAGATGTGCCGTTGTTGTTGTATTGCAAAACTGTGTTCTGCTGGCATGGGGCCGTCTTTACTAGTATGAGTGACAAAAATGGTTGGCTGTAGGACGTTTGCTCAGATGGACAAAATTGATGCAGAATACAATGCTGGAAAGGTTGGACGGTGCAGTTTCCACTAGTCCGTATCTCTGGCAATTTTTCACATGAGCAATGCTGTTCCTTCATGGGCAACTTCGAGGTGCCTGCCTTTCCATCATGATAGCATAGCCCATCAGAGGTTTTAAGTTTATTTTGGATCCAGATTCTAAGAAACTGCCTCGAAATATTTCCTGGAAAAAAATCCAAAAAAAAAGTTTGTAAGGAACAATGTTTGCGCATTTTCAAAAAAAATCAGTATTTAGCGCATTTCACAGCCTATTTACACATAAATGTGGTCATTTTCACTTACTTTACGGTTTGTACGATCCATGACAGAGAAGTGTATCAATTAAAAACCAATTGAAACATTATCAATAAGCATCGTCTATCATATCATTACATAGTATCAAAATGAATAGGTCCAGGCCTCTCAAATTGAAATTAACGATAAAGAGGGGGGAAAGGAAAATATGTGATCTCACAACATTCCCCTGAGAATTTGGAACGGGAATTCTCATCTTCTCAATCGTCTAGTCCATGCTGGAGAGATCCAATGGATCAAGCTCACTGCATCATGTTGGCAGATAAATATCATGTCATAAATACACGGTAAAAAGTGCCTTTTGCATTTAGGTTAAAGATATGCTATTTGTGTTACCTGATATTTAGGCAGTCACCAGGTTTTTTTGGCCACCTTGTGGAGAAAACAAATGAAAATGCAAAATGAGAAAATACATAATGCAGTCAAGAAAATAGGTGAGAATTGATGCTGACTTCCACCATAGCTAGCCCATTCATGGTTTTCTCCATTAGCATCTATGAGTTTGCATCATTAGCACATTTTTTTGCAGGACGAAAATATTTCGAATATTTTCACAAACTAAAAATTTACGCACAAGAGTATGCAACAACCACTTGCCTTGTTTTGCTAAAACCTTTCCAAAAATCTGTATATCGCATTTTAAAGAGTTGTATTGCAATTTATAAAAGCCATAATAACATGTCAAGTTATTAGTATCCTTAAAGAGAAAACGTGTACTGTACTACCAATTAACCACACTCCGGTCTCAAAAATAATAATAATAATAACCACACTCCGTACATGCCACGGAAGAATGGTACTCCTAAATATACGAGGTCAATACCTCACAAATTGAAATCCAGTTATGTAACCAAGAGGAAGAATCCAGGTGTGTGATCTCACAGCTCGCCTAGAAATCTTTTCACCAGGGAAGAAACCATAAATTTTTCTTTCTCCTACCCAAATTGACGCGTTGTTAGATAAACATCGTGTTTGTAGATGCACAAAAATACGTGGTAGCTTTTGCATGTGGGGCTCCAGTGATGCTATTTTTGCTACTGTTATCATTGATGTTTAGCTGGCGTCCAGTTCCCCCTTTTTGTTTCCACGTCTGGATGACACGATGACAGTGGCGCAAACAACTGGAAAATGCTATGTGAGGAAATGTTGGTGCTTGGTAAAGTAGAGTAGGGTGAAAATTTTGGCATTTAGCTCTGTTCGTGTTACAACCCGTGCGTCAGCTACACGTGAGTTGGGCTCATCTTTGCCAGAGTGTATGACAAAAATGGTTGCCTTTAAGACGTTGCAACACAAGATGTACATGGCTAAAGAGAAGGTCGAAATTCATCCAGAGAATGCACTACTGGAAAAAGGTTGGTTGGTGTATTTTTTTTTTTTTTTTACTAGTAACCTATTGAGGACCTGTGCTGGAAGAGCTCACATGGGTGGTGTTGGCGTTTTTTTGGGCAGCTTCCATGGAATTGCTTAAATCTCTAGTGATTTATTTAATCCTAATTTGCCTAGCCCATTGGTAGTTTTTCGCCTCACGCTCCACATGGTTTGGATCGGGAACATGAGGACTTGTGTTTGGAAAAAGTTGCAGTTTTCCTTTAATTTGTGGTTTCTTCTTGATCCATTTGTGATCTGGTAAGCGTTGATCTTTCCCCCGATTACATTTCATTGATCGGCAATAGTTATACGAGTCCATCATTATAGATTTATGGTGACATCAGGAGGGACAGCAAGATCAATAGCATGTACCATTAACAAGCAGGTGGATGTACCATTCAAAACAGAATCGGAGGGTTCTAGTGAAAAACTGTACTGACAAAATCTATAACGTGGGATCAAATTAACAGAAATGCATTTATGTGGTACAAAAAAAAATAATACTTTTGACCAATCCAAAAGTGTGTATTAGTCTACTGGTGTGTATATAAAATGTGCCAAATACAAGCCCTGGTAGTTTTAAGAATCTTCACTTACAAATCTCAAATTAGCAACATTTTGGTAGGAAGTCACTCGTAAATGTTTTCCTGCTGTGCAAAAGGCATTTATGATATGTTTTAAGGACTTTTGAATATATTTATGATTTAAAGGTTGATTATTATATATAAAATCAGAAATAGAACAGGCCATCATAATCCATGACAGAGACATGCTGTGTCAAATAATCAAATCCATTTAGTTATATAACGGTTGACCCCATAATGTTGCAAGAGCAAACGAAGTGAACAAAGCAAGAAACACTTGATCCCTCCCCACCATGAGCAATTACAGCACAGCCAATCCTCCCTTCCCCTTGCCGTAAGTGATCGACCACCCTAGTGGCTCAGCGGTCACCATGATATGGCCCCCCAGTGAGTTCAGTAGAAGACCATGATAGCAACTGCAGCGGCAATGCTGGCCATGGCAACATCACTCTTGGGGCTAGAAGCATCAGACTGATCAGCATCGGCCGGTCCCTCAGCAGGTCCCTCGGTAGCAGGGGATGCCACGGAGGTGGATGGTGGGGGAGGGCTTGATGCCTCCTCGTCCGTGGAAGAAGATGGTGAAGAGGTGGAGGTCGGAGGAGCAGCAGTTGGACCAGACTTCCTAGATGATGGGGCAGTGGCGACAGCTTCAGGAGCCTTAGCAGGAGCAGTTTTCTTGGCAGCTTCAGGTGCCTTGGTAGGAGTGGCGGCCTTAGATGCCTTTGGTGACTCTGCTGGGGCCTGGGCTGCGCTGAGGGTAGCGACGGCAAGGATGTAGAAGAGGATCGCAACTGAGACACGCGACATTTTTATTGGTTAGATAGGGTGGCGGAAATGTCACGGCTAAGAGGAAAGCCTATATTGGTTTGGTGGAGAGGAGGGGTGCAAGATTTGTTTCTTGCTTTGTGGGGTGAGTTGCAAAGGAAGATGAGGAGGAGTTGTTATAGGGGTCATGTTGGTAAGGTTGAGAGGATGGGAGGAACCCACGCGGAAACTTGAGGCGGAGATGAGAGCCACGCGATGGTGTGGCTGCCCGGCTGTTGCGCGCCATTGCTGTTTCGAACGGTTAGGGATCCATTGCCGTGGGGCCTGTCGTCTGTCCGTTATAATGGCTGGTGTGTCGGATGGGCCTCTATTCGGTCCGGTAATAAACTGGTGGGCCTGGTGCCTTGCTACTTCGCATTAGTCGGCCCAGGGCCAGAGCGTACCAAGGTTTTACTGTTCATGACTGGCTACGGACCTACTACGGTGCAGTCAGATGTGGCTGGCATTATGCACAGCTTTCGATAGGTCCAGTTTATGGGACGGCATTGAGCTCAGCCAATAAGCTATCACTAGAGTAGTCACTTCTCAGTTTCTCACTCTAAAGCTGAGGAACAATTTGCGTAAGCAGCATCAACCATTGAGGCATTGACATATATCTTTAAATGGTAGCAACTATCACAGCTATCTAAACTATAGCCGAAGTTTCCTGATTGACAATGAAGGGCTCAAGAGTCAGGAATGAATAAATATGATTACAAAATGAAACAACATCATTTTCCAGTGCTTAATCCATCACCACCAGAGGGATCCCACAAGCACCTCAACTCAAGCCAACACTTACAATTACATCAGCAGTTCAACATTATCATACATACACTACATTCAGAAGGGGGCATTATAGTACAAGGACCTGCAACCTTGACCGTGCCTCAGCAGCTAAGTTCAAGTGCTCCTCATTAGGGTTCTCTCTCGCAGCCGCGAGAGCTTCAGCGTATGTAATTCTTTCCTGTTCTATCTTGTCAACCTCAATCTTGTCGATTTCGCTCTGAGAGGAAATTATAATTGTTAGCTTGCTAGTCAATGCTTATGCAAAGCATCTACTCAGCTTTCTTTGTGCTAATATTTCCATATCCAGCATCCATGACACTATTGCAGGATGAAAATGTTATTCCAACCATAGAAATTTCTAGTGAAGCATCAAGACTTTGGTACAATAGGATTTGATTTCAAAGCCAAAAATTCCATAAAAAATCTCCTAAACGTAAACCACGATTATAAACCCAGTTTCTAAAAACCAGGGCACATTTTAGGAAATGCAATTGCATTATCAGCAACAAGCCATGAGTAATTATAACAGTATCTAACATTCTATCGCTAACTTTAATGGGTCAATGGTGACTCAGGGATGTGTGTTTACCGTTGATTGAAGTGCCTCTAGTTCATATGATGATGGCATACTGCCATCATAACAGTCACCTGAAGCATTCTCTGAAACCTTTTCAAATAATGCCATCAATGAGCTAATCTCAAATTCCATATTGGACATATCTCCTTGAAGATCTTCCACTTTTTTATTTGAGGTTTTGACCTCCCATTCCAGTTTCTCTAAATAAGCTTGTTTGTCTGCAAGCATGATCTGTGGGAGGACATAGAAAGATCAAAAGAAAATAAAGGCTTGAGTCATCGCTTCAATCAGCAAACATTTTATTTTGGCATCTTAAACAAAAAAAATAAAATTGTCAAAAATCACCCACGCAATGATTTATTTGTGTAAAAGAACAGATGCGCTTTTACACAATATCTCAATCAAAGGATCAGCTGGAATTGCACAAAGTATGATGCAATTCTCTGCAGAAAAGCACGCATAGCTAATTTGCAGTATTCAAAATGAGGATAAAGCAAACCTTTCACAAAGTATGCACAGTTGCTTTTAAACAATAACCCACGTTTTGAAGATATAGAACTCATGAATTGAAATAGTAAAGCACAGCCAGAATTTATATGTGTGCGAAGTGTGAATGGCTGAATGCAATGCAAGACAATAGTACTTGTGGAGGTGGATTTGTGGATGAGTCATTGTGACCAATGTTCATGCAAATTACAACCTTACCACTGTTCTAAATAGAAGTCGTTATAGTCTTGATCCATTATGTCAAACTAAATAGAGGCTGATTATATGATCTGATAACGATGTTACATGCTTAGGCAATTTTTTTAGGAAGATGTTTCTCATAAAAACTCTGGTACAGCAAGAACATTGTCAGAACTTTTGTGAAAAGTTGCTTCTGTGCATAAGGAACTCTCTTTTTGGACAGTATGCTTATATTACTACTATAGAAGTGTTTAGATATTTAGAACATGGGTTTTCCGTTCAGAGGGTATGAGATAGTGCTAATTTTGATGGCAACAAATCTGAATCTCACATTTTTTATGACACAGTTTTATTTTATAAGTAAATCACTACGTAGGAGCAGTAGCACTCACCTTTGCATCGTGCAACTGAGAATTAGTAGCTCTGATCAGAGCTTCTTTCTCAGCCAACTGGCGCCTCAGCTCATCAATGGTTGCATATGCCGCGTTCATCTCATTCACAGAGCTCTCCGCAGACCTCAGCGCCTCCTCCTTCTCCAGCAGTTTCTTTTGCAGGTCATCGATCTGCTCGCGCAGGACAGCAACCTCATCCTTGGGTTTATTTTCTGCTCCCGACAGGGACAATGGCGCGACCGAGCCGTTCTCACCGTTGGAATCAGGGGTGCTCTTCTTGGCTGCATCACCAGGGTCTCTCCGCTTTTTCGCCGACACACTCTGTGGTGACTTCACGCCCTTCAAATCGCTCGCCTGTAAGAATGAATCATCCATCGTCAAGTTTTGAGAGACATCACTATCAATGCCAAAGAGCAATCATGACAGTTTTACAAGAGAATCACATGTGTTGAAGATTAAGCTGTATCAATCATCACTAGCGAGGCTGAAAAATAAACCAAAGCTGTGAAGCTTACAAGATCTAGGGAAACTGTCATCGTGAGAAGGACTAATCTGAAAGCAGGAATCAGCCTTTGGCCGCATTCATTTTCTTCCAAATCCTAACTACATTGGAGAGCGACAGTGGAAGGAAATCCGCAACTTAAGGGGAAAAAAACGTATGTAGATTCAAATATACGCAACCGGAAAGAAGCACATGGCTGAATTAATTAAGGGAGGAGGAGGAGGCATGAAGCCAGCGACGGACCTTCTTGGCCGGCGCCGGCGTGTAGACGAGCGAGGCGCGGCGCGAGTAGGACGGGTTCACCCTCCGGTCCTGCGGCCACGAACAACCAACACAGAAGAGCGGTCAAACGGCGCACGAGCCCAAGCAAGAAAAGGCGTCGCCGCACGCCCCGAGCCCGAGCGAGATCTGCGCCACCACCACTCACCATAAGCGACTCGACGAGGGGCACCATCTCGACGAGGTTCTTGAACAACACCCGATCCACGTTCCCGCCGCCGCCCTCGCCGGGCGCCCCGCCCCCGCCGCCGTTGCCGGCCTCCGCCGGCTGCTGCGGCGGCGGATTGTGGGATCGGTCGTGCATTTTCGTGCCCCCGTTTCAAATCGAATCGAAATCGGAATCGGGGGAGGAGAGCGGAAGCAACGGAACCGGGGGGTGGAAACGAGATGAAATGGAATGGAATTGGAGTGGGGTTGAAACGGCTGGAATGGGAATGGATGGAGGGGTCGGGGGGTGACCGGGCGAGAGAGAGTGGACAGTGGAGAGACTGGCTCGGGTCGGGGGTTTAAGGCTTTTCGAGACGTTGGGCTCGGGTTGGGCTGGTTGCTTTTCTACGAAGCTTGAAGACGAGGCTTGCCGGGCAACAAATGGAGATGCTGCCGGCTTTTGGTAAAGAGGGCAGTGCTGGGCCACTGATAATGAGTGGTTTAACTGGGTAATGCAAGTGGGATCTGGGTGTTACGCATATAAAATTGGCTTCATAGAATCATACCATGTCATATTATCTCGCTAGATTGCTCAGGGTGACATTTTTAGCGATTATAGTTTTTGAGTATAATATTATGCATGGATTTTTTAAGACGATATTGCTTTTTGCTTTTAAGGATAGCTTATTATTTAGAGATGAAAATATTCATTTTTCAAGTTTCAAAATTCCAATATCGATTAGAAAATTTTAGTTTGTAGTACCCTTTTGTAAGCAAAACTGTACATGAAAGGAGCGTAAAAGAGGAGCTCAAGTCACATAATATTTTAGTATATTGGCGAGGCCGTATGTAAAGTCTGCCACTTGAATATTACAAAGGCCGTAGAATTGTATTATCTCTCCTATTCTAAATATATAGCATTTCACAATTTATATAAATCAAACACTTTCTGATTCAAGCTCGGGTTCTAGCTATCTGACTCATCATGCCTAGAGTAACCAAACCTTGAGCTTTTCTGTTCCACAAGTAACATCTCCAAATGTTTAATGATAAATAAAAACTCCACGCCTCACATTCCCCTGCTGCCACCTAGGATGTGTTTAGACTGTGAAAAAGAGGTAGAAAGTACAGATAAATATTGTTTCTATATAAGCGTGCATACATAGAGATACAAAATGAACTGAAACGATTCTCTAGGTGAATAACGTTTCATAAAAAAGGAGATGATTTTGAAGAATCTAAACAGGGCCCTAATTGCAGTACTACATGTTCTTGAAGAGGATGACACAACCACAAGCCATGCTGCATTGCGAATTCACTCATCAAAGTACAGCACGGACGACTGGGACCAGGGCCAGGGAAATGAACCGCCGTACCGGCCGGCCGGCGGGTACGTTTGGCACGCTAACAAACGGCGTCCCGTACGTACGCCCTCCTCGTATCGTCAACTCCACACCGGCTTGCACGCTACTCCGATCCAGCTCTCTGGTGGCTATACAGATATTATTGCCACCTGGCCTCCCGAAAAAGTACAACGAAACAGCAACGGAACAAGCGAAGCCGGCAAGGGAAGGCTACCATTGTTTGGAGAGACGGCCGCGGCCGGCTCGGCAGCATTGTCACCTGTGTCACGTCGTGCTCGAGCAAACAGACGTGTGCACGTGGCGTGACGTGTGAAATCTTGGACCACCACTTCCACGCACCGCTCAGATCAAGCTGGTCGTCTGGCTGACGCAACGCAGTAGCTACCGTGGGCACGCTAATCATACGTGCCGTCAGTGTCTGATCAAGATAATTAAGTGGATAATTAAGGCGTGCTCGCCTAACGCTACTGTACTCCGCTTTGAGTGCGTTCATATTGTTTTTTCAAACAATACTGTTCCGAGGAATTGACCTCGTCACTAATCCCTGCCCCATCTTCAGTGCACTGTGCCAGTGTCCCCCTTTCTTGTCCTCGGGTTGTCCGGTGTACCGTGGACAAGGTTCTGCTATGGTAGCGTAGCTGCTGTGCAGGTATTATCCATATATGCTTGCGTCACCATGTCGATCAGGGGAGGTTAATTGCATTTGTATGATGCCAATAAAAAACTCTTTCTTTCTGCGTTGCAAATTTTGTCAATTAAAAAAATATTTAATAGGGCATGAATCCTTTTTTATTTTCTGATACGATTGGAGAACACCCAACTTTGTAAGTTTAACTAACAATTGGCCAAGTTTTATACGTGATTAGCGTATAAAATTTTTATTCTTATATTCGTAGTTCACAATCCTTTATATTAAGATGGTATTGATTTTACAGCAACTGATAGCGGTACAATTCCAAATATACAATTTTTCCAGTAAGTTTGGACCAGATAAAGCCAAGTGGTCGAACTCGGGTGCCGTAAGTAGGAGAAAATGCGCCAAAATACCATCTTGACACCAATGTCAGAAACTGATTTGGCTTTTGATTCCTGAGTTAATTAGAGAACAGGAAGAGGAAACAATAAAGACCAAAACAATTTTCTACCGAAGAAGTGAATTCTGGGTATTCCCTAATATCGTATATACGGTGTACTCAACATAGGCCCAAAAGATCTGGCCCGTACATAGATGCAGCGTAAAAATCAGGCCCACTTTGGGAATGTCCGTACTCAACCGTGCTGCCAGTTTTTTATACATAAAATTAGAAAGGATTAAGTCATTTTGACTCCCTCATTTATTGGCTGAGTTCCGTTTTCCCTCTCGCTGTCTAAAACCGGGCTTTGAGACCTCCTCCCTCTCGAAATCGGTTATTTTTCTTCCCTGGACGGTTTAAACCACAGATTGTCAGCCACGTCATTACTACAGTAGAAATGGGTCCACATGTGAGCGTGGGCTCACAGCTCTAGACTTCTTTGTTCGACAGTCGGCACAACTTGGCACCTGACAAACGACAACACAATGCCCTTGCATCCAAGTCGATACGTCGCATTGATTCCTGCACAGTGATTTACAACACTACTGATAAGTCAGTGACAAGCAGGGGAAAATTGTGGTGTGTGTCACTCTCAATGGATCCATCAGCAGCTGGTGGCCGGCCAGCTGCTTTGTGTTTGAAGGAGATGAGATGCGTTGCCTGACCGACATGGGATTGAAACTTTGAGTGTTAGTTTTCCTGAACTTAGATGGCACGGCAGCTGCCATTTGTCGCTGGACAAATCGAGAAATGGCCAAGAGAAGGAGGCCCTCTACAAAACAGACTGAAATCCGGTGCAGCAGCATGGAGATGATACCATACAGTGACGGCTACCAAATGTGGGCGAGCAAGAGGAGCATGTCAAGCGCATCCGCGTGCCGAAGCAACAACCGCCCCGCCCGTCCAAGAGGCGCATGTCACATTTCATGTCATCCCACCATGCTGCCCAACCAACTGCACCTACTCGTAGAAGCACTACACTGCGGCAGAAACGACCTTCCATCCCTCTCCCGGCTGGTCGGAGCCAGTACTAAGGGCCCTTTAGTACCGGCTCCAGGCAACAGTGGCAAAAAAAGTCACGTTAATACCGGTCGGTAATACCATGCGCCCCTGTCCCCACCTCCCAACGGCCAGGTGGCAGATTAGTGCCGGCTGGTGTTACCAGCCGGTACTAAATTAGCCGGCACTAAGTTGCCGTTTATATATCTGCCCCCTTCTTCCTCCTCGAGCCCGAGACCGAGCTTGAGCTTTTTCTTCTCTCCATGGCATGTTAGGGGGGAAGTTTTGTCCATTTTTTTTCAAAAATTTGTGAGGATTTCACTCATTTAAGTGCGTCAAAAGTTAACAACTTCATCCTCTCTTCTTTCATGGTGTTTATTTTTCGTTTCATGGTTTCTAGATAGAGATTTAAGATGTGAGGGAATGAGCATATATTTTTTATTTGTATATTAATTAAGATGTGTACAATCGATTAGTTGATTTTTAGAGAAGGTTTAGTAGCATGTTTAGAGTTACTTTTTCGAATTATTTTCTAGTGACATTTGTACATATTATTATTCCAATTTTTTTCTTTTAAAAAATGTTATGTGATTGTTTATTTCTACATTAATTTGAGATATGTGGAATTGATTAGTTCAATTTAGAGAAGGTTTAGTAGATAGTTTGTATATGACACATTTAGATTACTTTTTCGATTTATTTTAGAGTGACATGTGTACATATTATTATTCTGGTTTTTCTATTTTAAGAAATGTTATGTAAATCTTTATTTCTACGTTAATTTGAGATATGTGAAATTAATTAACGCATTTTTAGAGAAATTTTACTAGATAGTTTGTAGATGGTAATTGTTTTTAAGAAAATGTTATTATTTTGTTGAGAAATAAAAGCCTCGTGGTCATATCAATATGGCATGTTGGTGGTTACAAAAGCCCAAACAGTACGTTGTGGGCCCTAAGGTGGACTAAGCACCTTAGAGGGCTTCTAGGGGACTGAGTGGTTATGTGTTATTACAAGAATTTTTCTGCCCTTTGGCTGAGGCGCTTGGGGCGCTATGTATAATGGCCGAGGCCCTGTCCTAACCTAAGAAAAGACCGGCATACCCCGGTACGGTACCGGGGCTTCCCCCCGGGCCCCACTCTGGTCTGGGCGCGATATGGGGTAATGAGCTCCCCATGTGGCGGGGAGGAGCGGGGGGTCCCGCCGGCTTCCTTCCCGCTGAGGTCATCTCTAGGAAAGTGGCTTGGGGGCCCTGGTGCGTCAGTGACGTCCTTCTTGGGTCCTCGTTCCCCCCCTCCCCCCTCCCCCCGGGAGGGTACCGGTCCCCCGAGGGAGTCCTGGCGGATTCGGGGCTCCTCCGACTCGTCGTAAGCCTCCCGCCGGAGGCCTCCTCCCATCTCTGCTCCCTCGACAGCCCCCCGCGCCCTAGCGGTGGGTGCCGGTTTTTTCCGGGGGAGCCCCGGTCCTTCCGGGACTTCCTCGGACGTTGGTTCTGACTCGCGGGCCTAGGCTCCCCCCTAACATGGCGGATGGGCCCCATGTATTTTCCCCAACAGTAGCCCTTTCTCGGAGGGGTGTGCCCCCCTTCTTCAGGGGCACGGGCCTCCGAGAACAGCGGGAGTGGAGCGAGGGCCTCCAGGATGTGGGGGCCCACAGAAGGTCCCGCAACGGGGAAAAGGAGAGGGCCCACTTGGACCCACTAGGTCGAAAGGGGTGGATCCGTGTCTACGGGTCGTTGTTCCACCTTCCTTCTCGTGCCTCGACCCTTCTGGGTCTCGTGCGGCCCGCCGGGCCGCGTGGCCGTCGTGTGGTAGCGCTTGGGGGAGGGCAATGAAGCGGCGCAGAGTTCGAGGGATCCTGACGCGTCCGTTACTCTCTTCGTGATCCTAGGACGTCGCGTTGGGCGCGGTGTGGCGACACGTGGCCCGCTCCCCTGGGGGCTTTGGCGGGCCGACCAACGGCCGCGGCGCGGGAATCGAGGGCGGTTGGGGGCGCCCGCCGCGCCTCCCCCTCCCCCCCACTATATAAGGGAAAGGAGAAGGGCAGGGGGAGGCCGAGCTCGCTTTAGGGTTTGAGTCGTCGCCACCCCTCCCTCTTCTCGTTTTCGCCTTCTCGCCCTTTACTTAGCGAAATCGTTGTTGTCCTCCTCCTTCCCGTCCTCGGTCACTTTCTCCCGTCGCGCAGTTCGTTTTCTCCCGATGGCCTCGAAACGCGGTGTCCCCTCGGCTCCATAGGCCTCCGATTCCAAGTGGGCACGCCCAGAGGTCCCACGGACGCGACGCCTCCCAAGGAGCACCGTCGATGCTGAATACCTTGACGTCCTCCACGATCGGGGGCTGATCACCGAATGGGCCCTCGCTCGTCACCCCGGAGCCGAGACAGCCCCCTCGCCCGACCCTGGGGAGGTGGTGGTCTTCATGGAGCAACTGGAGTGCGGCTTGCGCTTCCTCTGCTCCGACTTCTTGGTCTCGACCTTGGGGCACTTCCGCCTCGAGGTCCAGCACGTCTCCCCCGACTCCTTCGTCCGCCTGAGCATGTTCGAGTGGGCGTACCGGGCGGAGGGGGCGACTCCCTCCTCTAGGGCCTTTGCCCACCTCCACCAGGCGGCCGTCCAGAAGAAGTACTGGCTCTTTGACGGGGAGAGGAAGGAGGTGTGCTACGGGCTTGTCTTCCTCAACCCTTAGGATGGGGCCGTGCGAAGGCCTACAAGGAGAAGAGGGAGGCCCGCTGGCTGGAGCGATGGTACTACCAGAAACTCCTGGCCGGGTGCCCCCTTCGATCACAGTGTCGGGAGCCAGAGCTGGTTCCCCTCCCGATCATCCCAATGGACGACACCCTCCGGAACTGCATCAACTTGATGGCGTCAATTTCACGGCGGTTCATCATGCGGGACCTTACCGAGGAATTCTTGGCTGTCGGGATTTGGCCCTTGGCCAAAGGCTGGGAGTTCCCCGTGGAGCTGCGGGACCCCAAGGACTCCGTCATTCGGAGGTCAAGCATCGGAGAGACTGTTGGCGGTCGATATCCATGACTTTTACCGCCAACATTTCTCCGGATTTCATGCTCATATAGTGATAATCATGCTAATATCATTTATACTAATGAGTTCCACAAGTTTTATACAATTTGTGAGTGAAGGAGCAAACAGGAAAAACAGGAGGCCATTTGGGCTCAGGGCCAGGCCGGTCGGCCTAGCCTAGGCCGGCCAGCACACTTTTTCCTCTTCTGGCCACGACATTGATCCACAAGTTTACTAATGTATCAAGGATGATCATGAGCCGTGCATTTGATGTCGGTTTGATCAAAGGACCCGGAAGGCCTAGGATGGATAAACATGGATTGAAGGGCCCACAACCTAGAATTCTTGGACAGCTTCAACCGAACGCAACCGTTACCGACTTCAGGACATCATCCAAGCCGTCCCTGCAAAAGTCGGTGCCACTTGGCACCAGGGCCAGGCCGGCCGGCCTCCCACCGTGGCCTCTACGCTTCCTCTTTCGCGTGGAAGTTAAGCAAGTAGTTGGCGTCACTCCTAAGCAGGATTTCACCCCTGGAGGGCTATAAAAGGCGCCCTTCACCTCCACACAAGACACACCATCCATTGGAGAGAAGAGAAGGCTCAAGATGTAGTCCACTATTATCTTAGAGTAGAGTAGAGAGAGTAGTGGGTGAGTGCTTGGGTGACAGCCAAGTGTGTAGAGGGAGTTCGGGAGTCATCTCGACCTTCCCTCAACATTGTTCCGCCCCCGAGGAATAAAGCTTCAGAGATATCTTCAGTAAGTTCCTCGGTCTCTTGCCTTAGTACCTCGCTAGTTTACTCTTTACTTTCAGCAATTTATCTTGTCTATCTATAATCTGCGGGTACCTGAGTCTGCGTGAGTGACAGTGACTCTTGTTTGGGGTTTCCTCTATACCCCTTCGCGTTGGGTGGAGGTCAGTGGCTGAAAGCTTAGGCGTGGTGCCTGTGCTGGCTAGTCACCTCAGGTTGTGTTGCACCCCACAGAACAACAGTGGTAGGCGGCAGGTGGTGACAGCCCTGTCCGTCCTTTGTATTGCACCAAGTTCGGGTGTACTCATAACAGTAGTGCTGAGCCTGGAAGACCCCTCTCACCCCGTTCTGAGTTCTTCCCGTTCTAGCCGTCGAAGCCAATCATGTTAGATTAAGATAGGTTGTCCAGGGGTAACGAGTGGCTAACTAAGGTTAAGCTCTCTACACCCTTTACCCTTTTCTCCCCTGGTGGGTCCGGTTAAGAAAGTTCTAGGCTGGTCGCACCTATCGTTCCTTGGATTTGACATCCAGGTTTTTACTCCCCTGGTGAAAGGCTACAAAGGAGTGCCAACAGAGACCTCCTTCCGCACGCTCCTTCAAGTGGACGCTCCCGGGTGAGTTGGGATGCTGTGAAGACCGAGGGTTGTTGTGTCTTTCCGCTGACCCCCCTTTCTGGCTTCCGGCAGACTTGTCCCTGGCGGAGGTCGAGGCAAAGGCGGTGGCGCTGCTGGGGCCGTATCGGCTCACGGAGCATCGGTCCCGAACGGCGATGGTGCTGGGATCCCGGACCAATCGCATCTTCGCCCTCCGGGGCCTGACTGTCCCGGAGCGCACCGACCCCGTCTAGAAGCATCCGAAAGGGTAGCGCCGCGGAAGGGCTGTTCCGGCCGTCACGGGGGGCGCGCCTAAACGTGTGGCCCCAGTGGAGGAGTCGGAGGAGGACCAGGACTACGACATCGGGGATGCGGCGCCCCCCACTTCTCCTCTCCTTCGACCCCGGGCCTCCCCCCCCCCCCCCCCATTGTGACGTCTCCTCTCCGGACGGCATTTCCTTCTGCCGCCCCGAGCTCGTCGCGGAAGGGCCCCGCCCCCGGGGCAGGGGTAAGTTGGCAAACTTCCGCTGTCCCGGCCTCTTGGCCGAGTCTGACAGCAACGAGGAGGAGTCGTTTCCCAGTTGGTCCCCTCGGATCCTTCTCCCACCGCTCTCCCTTGCTCCATGGCTTTCTTCATCTTCCTTTCTTGAACAGTATCTTCTTTATCCTGCAGGCTCCGGACGGGGTGCGGACCTCTCTTGGTCGCCTTCGCCGGTGGCGGCGGCAGACGACCCCAAGGATCTGGACCTAGGGGGCAGCTCCCCGCCCTGCATGCCGGGAAAAGGGAAAGGGTTGTTCTCCCAACCACCCCTCGGGCAGGCCCCCATGAGCCGCGACGACCTCGTGGGCCTGCCGGCTCCCCGGGAACTGCTAGCTAACATGAGCTCCCGCCTTCTCCTCCCCGCCGTCGAGGGCGTCCTACGGCAGCTCCCGACTGAAGACGTCCGGGAAGGCCTTGCGGCGCTCGGCGCGCAGGTGCGTTCTCTTCGACTCTCCTGTGCGCGATTTCCTTTTCCCGTTTCTCTGACCTTCTCATGTTTCTATTTTTCCCAGGTCGCCCTCCTCGCGCAAGCCCTTCCCAAGGAGGGCGCATCTTCCTGGGATCCCGCGCTTGGGCCCCGGGTAGAGGAGCTGGAGGCTGCCCTCGCCGAGGCTAACAAGGCCTAGGAGGCGGCGAAGCTGTCGGCGGTCTCGTCGGAGTCCCGCCGTGCGGATGCTGCCAAGGAGGTAGAGTACTTGAAGCGGGCGGGGGCCGGTCTCCAGGCTCGGGTCGCGGAGTTGGAGGAGCGGGACTGGGCTCGGGCGGAAGCGGGATGACAGGCGGTGCAGTTGCTGTCGGGGGCGCTGGCTGGGATGGGTGTAGTCGTTTCCCCTCCGGCACATTCCCCCGAGGATACGCGTGGGAGTCTTGACTGGCTCTTGCATGGGATCCAGTGCGTCGAGCCGGCGGCGACGGGCCTGGCCCAATTTAGCGCTCAGACCGCCTGGTGGAGTGCCTTGCTGGCCATGTCCTATCTTGAGGCCGGCCCGGAGCAGGTAAGGGCCAAGATGCGCGATTTTCGGGAGAAGATTCCGGAGCTCCCTTCCGACCCTACCGCCTTCCTTGACCAGGCCAAGAGCGTGAAGGCTGCCTCCCGGGTCATGGGGGATTTCTGGCTGTCCCGGGGCGACGCCATGGCCCGGGAGATCGCCCGGGTCGAGACAGAGGCTGTGGCAATGGTGGCGGAGGGCATCAACCCTAGCGCCCCGACTGCTACGGCAGATGGAGACGGGGAAAATGGCAACGTCGCCGGTGCCATTGACGAGGTGCGCCCGTCCACACAGGTGTGATGCCTTCGAGCCGGCTTTCCTCCTCACCCCGGGACCCTCGTCGACTCCATCGCCTTCCAGCCCTAGCTTTATAGCCTTTCTTTTGATGTCTTTGAGAGCGCGGATGGGCAGCTCCTTAATCTCTCTGTAACCTTTTGTTCCCCTCCCGTCCGCTTGGACCGTCGGGGAGGGGGGGTGTTTAATGAATATAGTTTTGAAGTTCCTCCTTTCTGTGCCAACCACTGAGGCCCTTCCGGAAGGCGGCTGCGATGCGAGGCCTTCCTCGTAACTTTCCGCGGACAAAACCGTGGGTCTTGCTCGCACGGGACGGGGCGAGCCACCTTTAGACGTTTTTCCCTTGGTCGCCCTGTCGGGAGTGGTCGGAGTGGCTGGAGTCCAACTCGCCTCACGTTGGTCCTCAGCGCCATCCCGAGGTCGAGTTTTCCAACTTCGTCTGGGAGTGTAGGCGTTTGTCGGATATGCTTTGGCCTCCTATTGTGCTTCGTCTTCCGGGGTGCCTGGAGGGGCATCCCTCCAACCGCTCATCCGACCCGCCTTCCGATTCCTCCGCCTGGGGCTCCGCCACTACGCCAGATGGGTCGCCTGCCGGTCCTGGGGGTGAGCCACCCACCGAGCCTGGGGGTTCCGCCTTGGGAAGCTATCCCGCCGGTCCTGAGGGCTCTCCGCCCGCGTCACCCTCTGCCTCTGAGGTGTGAACTTGTTTTCTTCCTTTAACGATTCCGAGGTGATTCTTTGTTCAATTCATCGCTTGGGAGCGGGAAGTTTTGTTCCGGGATGGTCACTTTGACTTCCTTAGAGTGGGGGCGGTGGCCGTCCCCCCCCCCCCCCCCCCTCTTCCCCCTCCTGGCCATTCCGGATGAAAACTTTGCGCTTACCGTGCTGTGTTTTTGGCAGGTTCTTCGGCGATCTCGCTCAGGCCTCGATCGGGGGAAGGAGAAGGTGCCACCGGAAGAGTCTGATTCGTCGAGCTCGTCCTTTCACTGGACGCCCCTGGGGGATGATTGCGCGGAGACGTGTTGGTCGGAGGATCCATGTGTCGCTGAAGATGCCGCGTACGCCCGTCAGGTGGCGTTGGAGGAAGCCGCTTGCGTGACCGATGGGGCTTCTGATGCTGACCCGGTGTGTATACAGCAGGCTGTCCTGGATGTGCTCCGTGTGAATCTCAGTTCTCCGGTCCGTGTTGGCCCCAAGGCGAGCTCGTCTCGGCGTGCTCCCACGACTGCTGCGTCTCCCCGTGCGCCTCGTTGTCCGCAGGGCTCTGGCGGTCGTCGGCGCCACCATCGGTTCCTTGATTACCTGGACCGCACTGACTTGTATCCCTCACCGTAATTCCTGCTTTGTAATTGTCGTGGCTTCCGGAGTGAATATTGAGAAATAAAAGCTGCTTGGTTTCGTTGTTTGTTTTCATGTTGCGTGGGTGTGTGGCGCCGGGGGTTGTGTTAATATTTCGTATCTTAGGACCCTCCGTTGTTGTTTCGTCCAGGCCCGCTCCTCTTGCCGTTATCGTGGTTGCCTCTCGCGCCCGTTGTCTCGGCGTGGGGTAGCCCTTAGTCCGGAGCTTCTGCTACTCGACGGGGGTGGCCCCTGGCCTTTCGGTGGCGCCTCAGCTCTATCCGGAGCTTCGGTTGCTCTACAGGGATATCCCAAAGCTTAGTTTGCTTCGATGGGGGTGTGCCTCCGGAGCTTAGTCCGGTCGACAGGGGTGGCCCGTCGGTAAGAAACGTGGTCCCTCAACCATCTCATGGTTGCTCCCGGAGCCTGTTTGCTCAACGGGGAAGGGAAACAAAAAACCTCTGGCCTTGCTAAGGCTGGTTCTTCGGGGGCTTCTGCCACCGGCATTTGTGTCTCATGTGATCGCCTCTGGCCGACTCGTGGCCGCTCTCGGAGCTTCCTCCGCTCGATGAGACCTGCTAAGGCAAACCTTGCTTTCGGGCCTGTTCTCGGGTGGAGCTTCTGGGCGATCGGAGCTATCACGGAAGACACTGGGGTAGCCTCCTAGCCCTTTTGGGGCTGGCTCTTTGAGGGCTTTTGCTCCCGAAACTGTGGTGCGCGATCACCGGGCCACTTCTTGGTTGCTTCCGGAGCCTGTATCGCTCGACGGGGAAAGCCCTTGGCCTATCTATGGCCGCCTCCATCGCTGCTCTAGCGTGAGCGTGCGACTGCAGGGAGACTGTGGGGCTGCCGTGCGAGAAGGGCTGCGGGGCTGCCGCGCCGCCGGAGGCATCGCTCGTGCTGCACTTTGCTGCGCCAAGCTCTGTGCTGGGCGCATCTCACCTCTGCTCTGTCTCTCTGTTCCTTACCGATGGGAATAGATGTGGATGAGGGTGGAGGGCATCCAGCTAAGTGCACCCGAGAATGTACCCACAGGTTTGTTCGTCCGCTGCTGTTCCTTTTCTTTTCCGATCTAAGATCGGTTTGCGTCGCCCAGCCGTTCGTCGCTGCCATCGCCGTTCCTCGCCGATCATCGTTGACACCCCGAAGGAAAAGGTTGTTGTTGCGCCTTCCAAGGCTTCAGCGACGACGCTCGTGATCGAGTCTCTATCGCCGGTGTCGCCGCCTTCGCGGCGGCGGCACCCGCACCACCTCGCCGCCCCTCGGCGCCCCCGGACGACCACCTGACGCCCTCGGCTGACCACTTGGTGCCTCTGATCAGCCCCTCGGCGCCCCCCCCTTGCCGCCGGTCGGTGACTCAGCATCACCTCCAGGAGCCTCCGATCGGCCACTCGGCGTCTCCGGTCTACCACACGGCACCACCCAGGCGGCCACGCTGGGGTCAGGATCACCCGACCCCTCCTCCACGGCTTCGACCACGACCACCTCGACTTCGGCTACTTTGGCACTAAGGGGCTATCATCTGCACGAGCTACTCCAGTCGAAGCACTTACCGGCGTTCCGATCGCAGGGGGATATGTCTCCACTGTTCTCCAGTCTTTCCATTCGTGGTGCTAACGCTACGAACGCTACGACTGCGGGGGGATGCTGGCGTATTGAGATATACAAGGCAACTCTAGATGTTGTTAGTTTAGGATTGATTGTAATCCCGGGATAACCTTCCTTATCTCTAGGAGAGGCTACTTGCCCTCCAAGCCATGTACCATGATCAAGGAAATAGTTCACAATGGAAACATCACCTTTCTCAACAGAGGCCATAAACGGTGTCACACCTACAACCAAAAGAGTACATGCACAGTTTAGGCATCTACATACTGCCAAATGCCAAAAAGTAGTCACATACGAAAGAATAGTACAGAAAGAGGAACAGATTGAAGCTAGGGAAGGACCTTCAGCTGCAGGCATATTCACATCACCCCCTAGTTCCTCCACCGGGTACCTGCAGACCTCCAGCTGATGTCCTTCGCGTGCCGCACAGTGCAGCACCCCAAAGATTGCTGCTCCATCTGCATTCCCTACGCCAAGGCTCTTTATGATACCTTTGGCTCGAAGCAAACACCAAAAATGTCATCACACCGGGGAAGCCAAACAGTCAACATGATGTAAGACACAATCACAAAGAACAGCCTCACTAATGTGATGGGAACAACATAAGTAAGATGCGATAAACGCTACACTCTGCAGAACACAAGTTGCAAGCACATATGTTCAGAGTACTCGAGAGCACATTTCCTTGTGCAGGGTTTTGAGTAGCTTTGCTGTAGCTATTTAGCTAATTTGCAAAAAAAAAAAAAAAAGCTAATTTGCAGCCTTGCTGCAAAGCTTAAAAAAAAAAGCCTAATTCAGTGTTCTAAATAGCTATCTATACTTGTGATATACTGACATAGCTCATTTGTGAGCTTTGCAGCGATTTGAAAACCCTGTTGCCATGCATATAAAAGTGGGTGCATTGTGTAAATTCTAAAGGTTATCCAGTCAGGGACAGGTGGAACTGAAGGAACTTAAAGGTGTGATGTTGCAATCAAATGCTCATCCAATGCGCAGGTCAGATCAGGACAGGCATATAAAGCACTGTTAAAAATTTATACAAAAAAAGGCTAATTTCCGGGCACGGTGAAGCAAATAAACGCGCTGCAGAGCTCGGACCGTCCACAATACAATCCAGCATTCACACCCCCCTCGAAGAGGTGAAACCAACAATCCAACCAAATTGCAGCAACCTAGCAAGCGCAAACACTAACTAAACATGGCACAAGCATCACCGGGTGTCTAATCCGAAACCAAGGGCCACGCCTTATCCGGGACCACCGATTGACGCGACGCTGCGGGGAGAGAGGAGAGGAGGGGCTGGGGGCTACCTTTGAAGCCGGCGAGGTCCCCGTCGAGGGCGGCCTTGAGGACGGCGTCTTCGGCTGCACACACGCAGACAAAAGCGAAAGAGGTCACCTCTGAGGGAAATGGCGGCGATCGGTACCAACACAGGCAGGACTCAGGAGGGAGGGTTGCAAGTGGGGGAGGTGTGGCACGAACTTACTTTTCCAGTTGATGGAATTGGAGCCGGAGGAGCCGCGGCGGCGGTGGAGGACGAGGAGCGTCTCCATGGTTCGCCTCGGAGGCTCGTGGGCTCGTGAGGAGGAAGAGGAGCAGAGGAATTCCGGTGGGTCTCCGGCGGAGAAGGGAAGGAAGGAAAACCCCAAGCGCCGCGCCGCGGGGGGCAGGGTGGGGGGGTTTTGCCTTTTGCGCCCCTGCGCTCCTTGTTTGTCTTGGCATGGCAGGGTGGAGGTGGACCGGGCGCTGGTGCACCGGCCGCAGCGGCAGGGCGGTTGGCTAGCTTGGTGTACCAACACCTTGTCCACGGAATCTCTCGCCTGCCCGCGGGGAGGAACCGAGGAAGAGCAGAGGGAGGAGTAGGGATGAAAACGATCGGAAACGATCGAAAGGAGGCTTCACCACTTTCAGTTTCATATTTTTTTCTCGAAAACGAAAACGATACGATATTGTCGGAAACGAGAACGGTGTCAGCATTCCGATAATATCGAAAACGAAACTATACGATCGACAACACATCGGTAACGTCAAAACACACATCGAAACGGTATTTCAAAAACGATAAACACGTCAAACTACATAGTGTAATAGGGATTAATACATTAGCCTAAGTACTAGCTGTTAGGACATTTGTGATTAAATAATCCAAGTATTTTAACCGTAATCTTCATTCGTGAAGCATCACATATAGTTGCATAATTAACACATAGTATCACATAGAGTTTGACTTAAACGAAGCATACGTCATAGAAACAAGATATCCTTCACTCAATGCTGCCTCAGTTATATCTCAAACATGTCATCAGAACGAGCATACCTTAATGAAATCGATTTGCCCATTTAGCTAGAATTTCAATTAAGTGGGCCCCATAGCTTATGTTATAGCCCATTTTCTTTCCTCTCCTCCGATACGAACTTCAGTAGGTCTGGCCCAAAACTTCACGCGTCTGCTTCTTCTCTCCTCGCGACTCACGAGCATAGCGCCGCCGCCGCTCCACGATGGCAAATCCACCAGCGATTGCTGATGCTCCCTTGCTTCGGCATCTCAACACCCCTTCAAATCGAAATCAAATCTCCGCCGCTGCTCCAATTGCGTGAGAGTTGACAGGAGACGGAAGAAGGCTGCCAGGTGATGTGGGGAGGAACAAAACCAGAGAGCGAGCACAGGAGACAGAAAGCCAGGGTGTCAATTATACGGTAATTATCGGCGGTAATTAGCCGGTAAAATACGGTATTTTGTGAAAACGATCGGAAGAGGTTGAAATCATTTCCGTTTTCGTTTTCGAATTGTTTTATCGTTTTCGTTTCGTTTTTTCGATAACCGTTATCGTTTTCGTTTAGCAAAAAAAGTCGGTAAAATCTCGAAAACGATTCTCGGTAATCGAAAATTATCATTTTCGTTTTCATGCCTAGGGAGGAGGGCGGCCTCGCAGCTTGCAGGGCAGTCTCACTCGCGGTCGCTGACACGGGTGGCCCACCATGAGGAAAGGTCCTCAGAGGTTGCTTGCGCGGTGGTGAAGCGACAGAAGAAAAGCTGCTTCGGCTGCCTGCGTCGCCGCGTAGGCGTACTAGGCCGCTGCTGGAGCTGGCTTGCATCCGCTTGCTTTTTTTTTTTTTTTTGAAAAAGTAACATCCGCTTGCATTGGGCCTTTGGCTTTGGCAGGAACTTCCTCGCTGCGTCGCATACTGTACGTGGCAGCGGAGCAACTGTACTCTATAGGTACGTATTCCTTATGAATCTATTCTTTTGGGGGGAAAAAATACTTCTATACGCGCAGTGCAGCGAGTCCAGTCCAACGAGACACCGAGCAAAAACTCATGCCAGCAAAAACCATCGAGTACAGCAGCAGGCGGTTGCGGCAGCGTTGGGCTAGCCTGCACAAACTCATTACCAGACATGCTGGTTCTTCAGGCACTAACCAGGGAAGTAGAAGTACCCATGGAGAGCATCTGAAATCTAGAATCCCTTGTGCATATGAAAAATGATCTTGACTCCTAATGTCCAGTGGCAGCAAAGCCCATGTTACTCGGGCGGCAATTTTCAGTTTATGCCGATGTCATACCAAGTGCTCACCCTTCTAAGGCAGTTGTTAGGTTCGCTGAAATTTCTCTCTCGGCACAGCACATACCAGGTGGCCCGATCAAGTGAGATGCCTCACCTGACAGAATTCCTCTCCCTGCCTTCTTACAGTTCATCAGATACCACCCCCCCCCCCCCCCCCCCCCCCCCCACAGAATGCTATACTACTTGCTAAATGGTAGGTTAGAACGTTTGGCCCCTGGCTGAAACCACAATCAAGCAGGCGCGCTAAGCTACTGGCTTTCATCGGGAGAGGTCTTCAGCAACTCCAGCCTTCCTGCAAAAATCAAAAACGGGGAAACAATTCAATTAAAGACGTCAACTACTCAGCTGGCTGTAACAAAACAAAATCATTGTTCAACTGCAAAAATATATATGTAACTGCCTGTCATTATCATGACAGAGGACTTTACGGTCTGACCCAGTACAACAACCATTTTTCAGTATGTAGAGAGAAGCAGAATGGTGTAGCATGTTACCTTAATTCTTTCTCAATCTCGGCACTTGTTGGATCCAACTTTTGCGCATCCAAGAGCGCATCACAAGCTTCAGGGTACTCCTAGACGCAGCTCATCAAGGCACATAGGAACATAACCGCCTCAGACAAATGTGAAGCGAATTAAACGGATTGGAGAGCTAGACAGGCGCGTAACTTACCTTGAGTAGCATGTGAGCCGCTGTCTGGCGATAGATGGCTTTTGCTCAGCCAGGTCGCATCATCCTGCACTGGTAAGCGTCTAACAGAGCACCTTCGCCATCACCCATTTGCAGTTTGCAGAGGCTCCTGTTTGAGTATAGCGTCGCGTCTGGTGCATAGTCTATCGCCTATGGTCAAAATGACAGGTTATACGATTACAATTCTTAAGCTTAAATGGTAATAGGTGGAAAAAAAAGGTTTTTAATAATGTGTGCACACTACAGACTTCCCACATGATAATAATAAGATAGCAATCTGTCTACAACTTGTTGGACCAACGCTCATTCTACCGCATAGCATGCTGCTGCCTTTAAACAAGATGGTGAAATGATATATAACATGTTCTGGCCTCCTAATCTAGGTTGCCCAATAAAGCCATATGACACTGCCCTTAAAATGTATAAATGTATATTGGTACATGTTTGCATCAGCTTTCGCTCATTTTCAAATAGTCTGTGCACCTCAGAGTTCAGATCAATGTTAAATAGATAAGAGTTTTTTTTTAGAACGTGCATAGCACGTTTTTTCATTAAGCGGAAGAGAGTTTTACAACGAAGCGACTTTGAGAGACCCTCAAATCACAAAAACACAACACAAAACGAAAGCTAAACAGACGAAGGAACCAAACGACCTGGGCAACTCAAACTAGAAAGAAAAGCTCCTACGCCTAACCCACAACGCCTGCCAACCTAGCCAAGACAAAGCTACTATGCCTATCGAAAAGATACAACACCGCCACGATCGCCTAAAGCCACAAGCAGCAACAACGGTGGCAAAGCATCCACCAAGCACAGAGACAAGGCGGCCAAGCATCCGCCCGGGAGCAGCAGAGGTGGCCAGGCATCCACCAAACGACGGCAACGAGACCGCCAGCGAAGAGAAAGAGCGACAACCGACGAACAGATGACGACCAAAGGTGGCAAGGCATCCACCGGACAACAAAGGCATGGCGGCCAAGCATCTGCCTAGAACGACAGAGGTGGCAAAGCATCCATCAAACGACGCGAAAGCATCCGAGAGCATAGCAAGGGGCGGCAACGCATCCGCCAAGAGACGACAACCTAGCCAATCGTGGTGATGTTGATAAGGCATGAAGATAGGAGTAGACCTGTGGGAGGGATAAGCACCACAACCAAACGCACGTCACCGAGCGACTAGCAAACCGAGCTGGGGAGGCAGAGCGGGAGGGGCATGCAGGACGATGCCTTCACGAAGGGAGCGACTTTAGCGCCGCCATCGTCCGACTGTCCGTGGCGGAGCAGTCCAAGTTTTCACCTGGCGAACCAAATGGGTTTGGAGGCCACAACAACGCCTCCAGCGAGGTAACTACATCAAAGAACGCATCCATTGTCGGTACCAGCGAACACTGGCCCTAGCTTTCGCCAAAGGCCTCCAAAGCCAACTCCACACCGCAACCACCGAGCCTAGGATGCGAGCCAAGCGATGGGATGGCAGCGAGCAATCCATGGTGATAACAAAGAAGGGGAAATCCACAGGCACATAGAGCGATGATATTGACGACCCAGGCTACTAGACAATCCGGACTACGACCAGGAGCAACCGCCAGCAACAACCGCGAAACTCCTCCACCAAGCACGACCGTGAGCAGTGCTGGCACCACCTCCGCGATGAAGATGAAGCCTGCTACCTCCCCGTGACCCGGACCTACGGCCTGGGCCCAGATCTGCGGCGGCCAGGGCCAGGGCCCAGATCTGGGGCGGCTAGGGCCAGGCCCAGATCGGCGGCGGCGGTGCCGTGGATCCCGCCGCCGGGGGGGGGGGGGGGGGTGCGGCGCCCGCACGGGGAGGCGGCGGCGGCCAGCCCGAGCCCAGCTCCGGCCGCGAGGATGACCGCGGGAGGCGGCGACGGCCGGGCGGCGGCGCCCCCGAGCCCTGGATTCGGCGGTGGAGGCCCGCAAGGGTGAGGAGGGAGGGAGCTGCCGCCGCCTTCGCACGTTCCGGGCGGCCCGAAGCCGGCGCGACGGGGAGGGGGGGCGACGGCCGAGCGACGCCGGGGAGGGAGACCCGAGGCTGAGGACGCCGGCTTCTGCGAGTGAGACCACTCCGGCGACCGACGAGGGGCAACGACCAAGACGACCGGGCCAGGGTTAGGGTTTGAGTGGAAAGGAGGGCGGGGAGGAGAAAAGGGGGGAGGGAAGCGACCGCGGGGGCCGGCTTCGGCGCCGCGCCGCGCGCGGGTGCCGGTGGCGGCGGCGGCCGCCGGAGTCGAGGGGGAAGGGCCTTGGACGGCAGGGGTGGGGCTCCGCCCGTGTTGCCCCTAGGGAGACGACGCGGGGGCGGGTTCCGTCGTCCTCCTACTTGGTAGGCAACTAACTTTTCGCATTCGGTGTCTCAGCTTAAATAGATAAGAGTTCGAGTGGCATAGATTTTAGATAGTCCAGTATCAGATCCCCATCTACTCATAACTGCATCAACACAATCTCTTTGCACTATACTGAAATCAGCATCACTTCCTCTACTGAGTTACTATAACGCGATATATTATTTAACTCGTGGAAATTAAAAATTGGAGAAAATTATAGTTGGTGACTGAGTTAATGTTTTCTCCAATCATTTACAAGGACCAATAATGTTTACCAATCGGTTCCATTTTAACAAAATACGCTACCTACTTATCCTTATAGACGATGTAAAAAAGGACTTACCAAATCATAAAATGTACATGCAACCTCATAATCCTTTGCCCTGAATGCCTTATCAGCCTCTGATTTGAGCATAACTTTTCTTACTTCAGTCTACAGTAAGACAGGAATGGCATCTTCTACAAGTTGATGCTTCCATGAAGAGAGGCTTGGCTGCTTATTTTCAATGATAAGATTATTTCTTTGCTTCCAGATGGTCCAAGCAGCAATGATGAACACCTCCATGAAAAGAAGTTGCTGAATGTTTTGCTGAGTTTCTATCATCATGGTAAAGAAAGGAAAGTTACCTTTAGATGCAGTCATGTTTGCATCACCCCCAAGTTCCTCCACCAAGTACTTGCAGACCTCGAGATGGCCCTGGCTTGCCGCACAGTGCAGCACCCCCATAACCATACTTGTGAACAGAGAAGACTGCTGCTCCATCGCCATTTCCTATGCCAAGGTTCTTCATGGTACCTTGTCCCGAAGCAAACACCAAAATGTCAGCAAACCGAGGAAGCGGATGGCCAACGTATAACACGTAATTACAGAACAACCCCATTGATATGAAGGGAATAAAAGAAGCAAAAAAACGCGATAAATAGAATTCTGAAAGACGCAAATTGCAAAGGCATGCACATTAAGAGTACTTGAGCACATATTTTGTTAATGTAAGCGACAGAGGATGTCATTGCTTCAGTCCAAGGACCAGTTCAGATAAAGGAACCCAAGGGCACAGTGTAAGAGTCACTAGGTAACAAAATAACTTGACATCTACATTGTACATCACTAATCCAAATCCCACTGTTAGCACAGGCTTTAACATATGACCAGATGAGGGCAGAGGCAGACAAATAGAGCATTACTAAATTAATAAGGGTATGCTTGGATCATCACATTTGCCCAAGCCTAGCTCATGGGATCCAGTTTGCTGGTGTTTGATTACCTGTGCTTCCCCTTGTAAGGTACTAAATAGCGTTCGTAGCGTCCGCAATAGCGGCCGCTATAGTGGTAGCGGTCCTCTACCGCTACCGCTACAACTACAAGGTAACGGACCCAAGATAGCAAGCTCGGACTTAGCACCGCTATTTTCTGTTATTGTGGATGTTATTTCTCATATTTCACCGCTATTGCTAACGTTATGCCGCTATTTCACCAAATTTATAGTAAGTAACCTATCAAAATAGATCAAATGCCAATAAAAGTGTTAAAATGATTGTTTAGAAAAAATGATGAATGATTGAACGACAAATAATATTTATTTATACCTTTTTGTGCTTTTACATGAAATGGAATGGTTAACTAAAAATTTTTATATTATTTTAAGTAAACTTATGCTAAATTTTTGACTATTTTTTGAATTATGCTATTTGGACTTAGCGCCCGCTATAGCACCTGCTATCCGCAATCCGCTACAGCGACCCCTTGGACCTGGCTCACCTCATGCAAAAGAGTATCCCTCAGCGTGCCAGGCTCGGTGGGTGTAACAGTAACATTTTAAGGTACTAATGATGTTACTAGTACATATGGTTGGGTGTATTTCAAGGTGGATTAAGGCTTAATTAGGTCAGATAGAGGCTGTAGTATGGTCACGACTCGAGAGAATGGGAAAAACATTTCTGCAACATTTGCTAGAAACACTATCTGCTCCAAAACAGCCTAAACAGATGAGAGAGAGAATCCACAGATCAACCTCCGATACATGATGAATAGTGGATAAAATCGAGATTATAACGAGCCCCAGCTACGGAAACACAGCAGAGTAATCATTACAGGGCAGGGGGCACACGGTATGCAAGGATTAAACGTTATCCGGGGGGATGACTCAAGAGCAGTAGCATGATTGCTGGGGACGAAATGGGAAGGAGTAGCATCAACGGGCATACCGCGGTTGTCGGTGGATGAGCCGCGGGGGACGTAGGGAACTGCCATGGCCCGTCCCGGCGACGCGATTCTCCTCTCCCTCTCGCTTCGGCTCGTGATGAGCGAGAGAAAGAGGAACAAAGGCTTCTTCCGGTGGAAGGAGAATGGGCAAGATTTTGCGCTGCTTTCTCCTGGCCTGCGTCTGCGTCGCTTCGCCCTGGACTAGGCTGCCCGCACTGGCAAGGATCCCGCCCGGTACATGCCACCTCAGCTTTTACCGTGCTGCCATGCAGTTTCTAGCCCCGCAGCGGGGGACGGTAAAAGCCGCGGTATTTTCCAGTCTCGGCACGCAGACGCTACTTTCAGCGTTTTTCAGGGACTCCCGCTATCCGCCACCGTGGCAAGCAGGCCCGCGCACGCGCGCTTCTCCAACCACCCGGCCGTCGAGCGGGAGAGAGAGGAAGCGGAGGCCGGACGTATAGAGGGAGGAGAGGATAGTTGGGATGGTTGAATAGAATATAGCATAACTGGTATAGAGTATGAGATATAAAGTATGACGAGTGCGGAAGAAGTTGATTTAAAGGGTAGAGTAGAGGTTGACCAATGCGAACAGCCTTAGGCATTCCCACATTCCAATTCCAACACCATTTTCTTCTCGCTCTCTCGCACGTCATTGGGACCGCTCTCTCGCACGTCATCTTGTCCCGATCTTGTTTTTTTAAATTACACAGTACAACGCAGACGCTCACAACACGCATGCACACTCACCCCTATGAATACATATGAGCACTTTCGAATGACCGAGCACCCGGCAGATCTGGACATTCCCGAAGTCACCATCAACGCCTCGTTGTCGACGGGAACGTCGCTTACCACTTAACGCATAACGCCGATAAATCTTCAAAAATCTTAAGAAAAGGCGCGAGCATCAGGATTTAAACCCTGATGGATAGCGTCCCACTAGACCAGACCGTCCTACCAACCTACCATTGGCTCATCCAAGCTCGTGCGCGCATACAGGTTCCGTCTAGCCGGTGATTGGTTGCCACATTTCTCCTTCTTTCTTGCATCTGGTACTCAGGAGCGCGCACCTGCGTTGCATCGGCCGGGCCTGGCTTGCAAGATACGATGGATTCCTACGTTTCCCGCGGGCCTGGCTGGAGCTGATCAACTGCATGACGAGAGCCTGGCCCGAGTGCGTGTGCAGGCATCCAAACTCACGATGATTGAGAGTCGCGGTGCCTTCTCGAGTGTTCTCCAGTGAACAGTAGAGAGAGGCTTTTCCCCCAAATTTCTGCATCATCCTCTCTGAGATTTGATCCAGGAAGTTGGAGGAATCTTGCAGGCGTCCATCCGGATAGCGCTGCTGACTGCTGATTGGGTAAATCGCTTGTCTTCTATTGCTGCTGTTTTTTCGTCTTCCTCCTCACCTGCTCTCTCTGCATTGGGACTGGACTTTGATTCGGGATGATTAAGGGGTGATCCTAGCATCACTGCCCGTCCTTGGTCGGAGATCAGTGCCCGGTGATCAGTGAGTGGCGGGTTGTGACAATGCAGAGGAAGGACAAGGGGATTGCAGTCTTGGAGTTTGGGGAGGGTGTCCTATCTACTCCAAAGAGCTGAGAGGGGCAGAGAAACAAATGCAAAAAAGAACATTGTTGAGTTAGAGGAACAAGTCTCTGATTTATTCGGTAAGCTTAATCTGACTGCAAAAGAGAGTGAAACTTTAGTTTTGGATGATACTGAAGAGTCAGATCTAGCTGTAGTGAAGCATGCGGTGATTGGAAAGGTTCTTGCACCTAATTTTTTACAGTTGCAAACAATTATGGCTGCTATGCGTCCTGCCTGGGGGAACCCAAGGGGATTAGAAGCAAGAATGGTAGATAATAATCTTTTCATTGCTGAATTTGATTCTGAAATGGATAAGAATAGAGCTTTGGATGGTTCTCCATGGTACATTGGTCGTCAATCAGTGGGAAGACAAGTTGTAATCCTACAGGAATTTAACTATGATTTGCGTCCAAGTGATGTCAAATTTGATGAAATGGCTATTTGGATCAATATTCTCAATCTACCATTTGGTTTAAGGAATGAGAAATGGGTTTTGAATTAGCAAGAAAAGTTGGGAAAAGAGTCTTGAAAGTTGATGTGGATGAACAGAAAAGGGCAGTGGGAAAAGTGGTAAGAGCAAGGGTGATTATTTCATTAAATGAGCCATTGTGTCGAGGAGTATCTGTTTTTTCATCCAGGAGACAAAGAAAGGAATGGTATGATGTGGTGTATGAGAAAGTTCCATATTTTTGTTTTTCATGTGGTATTATTGGCCATTCAGAGATTGAGTGTCCTACACCTGCTCTCCGAGATGAAAATGGTTGCTTACCATACAGTGAAAAATTAAGGTCATCCGAGGACAGAAAAGTGAGGAATCAAGGTGAATGGCATGTTCAAGGGGATAGCACATACAGAAGAAGTAACTCTATTGGAGCGCGAGGAAGTGCTGACTCTAAAAAATCTGGTACAAGAGGATGCGAAAACATCGAGAGAGAGTGTAAAAAAGGAGATGTGGATGACGATGGCTTCAAGACAACTTCACCGATTAGAAATCAAGCGCCCAAAGATGTTTACATACCTTTTGATGGTTCACAGTCACTGCCACGGACTAAAAAGCGCAAGACTGATGAGAGGTTAATAAAAGAATATTTGGAGGACAGGGAGGGTAACAGTTTCACTATGGAAGTTTTTGAGGAGTCGCCGCTGCCTCTAGTGCCGGCCATACATGGGGGTAATAATACTGAAGGAAGAATGGGGGATAGTGACTCTTCGGATGGCTCTAAAAAGATGAAAAAGGAAAACGCGAGGCTGCTAGAGCAGCCTCGTGTGAAAAATGAGGCTAATAACGTGGAATTGCCGGGGATTGGGGAATGGCCCGGCAATTCAAGGGCTTCTGGATGTCCAGAAGCGGGAGGCCCCAGATGTCCTTTTCTTGGCTGAAACTAAACATGATGGTAAGTGGATGGATTGGTTGAGATGGAAGTTGGAAATGCCTAATATGGTGACAGTAGATAGTGAAGGAAATAGTGGCGGTTTGGCTCTATTTTGGAGAAGAGGAGTTGTAGTTGTTGTCAAAAGTTTCTCAAAATACCACATTGACAGTGTGATAAAAGAGGAGGATGTATTTGAATGGAGATTCACTGGTATTTATGGGGAGTCAAGAAGTGAGGACAGGAACAATACGTGGGAGACCTTGCGCCATTTAAAAGAACAATTTGAGATGCCATGGCTTTGTAGTGGAGACTTCAACGAAATTTTGTTTGGTTGTGAGAAGGTGGGTGGTTCCCTGAGGGCGGAATCAAATATGCAGAATTTCAGATTGGCATTGGAGGATTGTGGGCTACATGATTTGGGGTTTGTAGGTGATCCTTTCACTTGGCGCAATAATCATCATATTGCTGCTAGTTTTATAAAGGAGAGACTTGATAGAGCAGTGGCCAATAGTGCTTGGAGATGTATTTTCCCTCTTGTGAGAGTTGTTAATGGGGACCCGAGGCATTCAGACCATAGACCAATTATAATTGATGTGGGTAACAGGGACATTAGTGACTGCAATGCGAATGTGCATGTGTTACCAAAATTTGAAGCTAAATGGCTTGAGGAAGAGGAGTGTGAGACTCGGGTGATAGAAGCATGGGGGAGAGCGTTGGAGGAAGGGTGTGATAGCTTGGTGGAAATGCAGAAGAAGGTACTGAGTGATCTATGGGATTGGGACAGAAACATTCTAGGTGACTTGGAGAAGAGAATTAAAAGAGCTAAAATGGAGTCGGAAAAGTGTAGAAGACAAGGCATTTCTCAAGAATCAGTAAACAGGGAATACCTACTGCGCTATAAGGTTCATCGCTTACAAGATCAGTATGATATTTACTGGAAGCAACGAGCTCATAACACATGGTTGACAAAGGGTGATCGCAATACTGGTTTTTTTCATGCTTTCGCTTCAAAACGAAGAAGAAAGAATTGGGTGAGAAAATTGAAGGATGATAATGGAGATGTGGTGGCTGGAGAGCAACTGAAGAATTTCATCGCTAACCAATATCAAAGTTTGTTTACATCGTGTGCAGGGCAGGTTGATGAGGTGCTGATGTGTGTAGACCATAGAGTCACACAGGATATGAATGAGATGCTACTGGAGCCATTTACAGGGGACGAGATCTGGAAGGCTCTTGAAAGCATAGGTGATCTGAAGGCCCCTGGTGCTGATGGTATGCCCTCTATCTTTTACAAGAAATTCTGGTCTTTGATTGGTGATCAAGTGAAACAAGAAGTATTAGCCGTTCTTAATGGAGGGCCTATGCCAATAGGCTGGAACGATACTATTATTGTTTTACTTCCCAAAACAAGTTCACCACAAATGATAAAAGACTTACGGCCAATTAGTTTATGCAACGTTCTGTATAAGATCATTTCAAAGGTGCTTGCTAATAGGTTAAAAAATATCTTGCCAGACATTATTTCCCCGTCTCAAAGTGCCTTTGTACCTGGAAGGTTAATCATGGACAATGTTCTTTTGGCCTATGAGATAACACACTTTTTAAAGTCTAGAAGGAAAGGTTTAAAAGGGTTGGCTGCAATTAAACTAGACATGAGCAAAGCTTATGATAAGGTGGAATGGGTTTTCTTGGAGAAAATAATGTTACAGTTGGGTTTTCAAGAAAGGTGGGTGCAGCTTATCATGAAGTGTGTCACCTCGGTTTCTTATAAAATTAAGGTTAACAGATCATATACTCATCGAATTTTCCCTCGGAGAGGCTTAAGACAGGGTGATCCCCTTTCGCCTTACTTATTTATTTTATGTGCAGAAGGATTATCAGCAATGCTGCAAAAAGCTGAGCAGGAGGGCAAGATTGAGGGCATCAAGGTTTGCCGAGAAGCACCAAGAGTGAGCCACCTATTCTTTGCTGATGATTCCTTGATATTGATGAGAGCTAGAGAAAGTGATGCACAAGAACTCAGACATATCCTAAAGATATATGAAGGGGCTTCTGGACAGGTCATAAATAGAGATAAATCATCTATAATGTTCAGCCCAAACACAAAGCATCATGTCAGGAGTATGATGAGTTCCAACCTATCTATTGGGTTCGAAGCAAAGAGTGAACGGTACTTGGGGTTACCGGTCTCAGTTGGGAAATCAAAGAAAAGAACATTTGAGTACATCAAGAAAAAGATCTGGAGCAGAATTCAAGGATGGCAGGAGAAGCTTCTTTCAAAGGCAGGCAAAGAAATTCTTATCAAGGCTGTAGCACAGTCCATTCCCACATATGCTATGTCGTGTTTTGATTTGACAAAAGGCCTATGTGATGAACTAAGTATAATCATTGCGAGATACTGGTGGAGTCAACAAGACAAGACAAATAAAATTCACTGGCTTAGTTGGGAAAAGCTTACCAGATCAAAAAAGAAGGGTGGACTGGGATTTAGGGATCTGCACTTGTTTAATTTGGCAATGCTGAGTAGACAAGCATGGAGATTGTTGATTAGCCCTGACACACTGTGTGGACAGGTACTAAAAGCAAAATACTTTCCAAATTCAGATATTCTCCATTGTGTTCCTCGGGCTGGCATATCATACACATGGAGAAGCATTTTGAGAGGAGCTGAACTGCTAAGGGAAGGCCTTATATGGCGAATTGGTAATGGTGAGAGTGTGAAGATATGGGAGGACCCATGGCTGCCCAAGGGCTCTATAAGAAAACCGGTCACACCTAGGAGATCATGTTTGTTGACAAGAGTTAATGAACTTATTGATCCAAGTACAGGAGGATGGGATGAGCAATTAATCCAAGATAATTTTTGGCAGGAGGATGCAGCTGAAATTTTACGGATTCCAATTGATACACACATGGAGGATTGGCCGGCTTGGTACCTTGATGCAAAAGGATTATTTTCTGTTAAATCAGCTTACAAGGTAGCTGTGGCAAGGAGGGATGCTCTCACAGGCCAGGATGCCTCTACTTCTGGAAGTGCGAGTGGAGAGGAAGGAAATTTTAAATGGCGCAAGATTTGGCATCTTAAAGTCCCCAATAAAGTTAAAATGTTTATATGGCGACTGGCACATAACAGCCTACCTGTAAGAAGAAATTTGGCTAGCCGAGGCATCGATTTGGATACTAAATGCCCAATATGTAGAAGATTTGATGAGGATTGTGGGCATCTGTTCTTCAGGTGTAAGTATGCAAGAATATGTTGGCGCCTCATGAATATGGAAGGAATAGAACTCAGCTGATGGAATGTAGATCAGGGGTGGAAACAATTAATAAGATTTGGGAGCTAGAAAGGACCACGCAACTGAAAGTTATTGTTTTGCTTTGGAGATGGTGGTCGGCTAGAAACAAAGTTAATGATGGTGGAAGGATGCAAAATGCTAATGAAATTTACAGCTCTGTATGTTATTTCCTGATGGAGTTTGAAAAGTTGGAGCAGCGTGTGATGAAAAAATTGGGAGCAGGCCATAACTCATGGAAGCCACCCCCGGAGGATATTTACAAGATTAATTCTGACGGTTCATTTGATCCAAATAACAGACCAGGAGGCTGGGGATTTGTTATAAGGAACACAAATGGTGAGGTTCTGTATGTTGGGGCAGGTAACATAACCTTTGCAGTGTCGGCCCTACAAGCTGAAGCTATTGCAGCATATGAGGGCGTCCTTCAGGCAGCACGTTTAGGCATGTCACGTATCATATTGGAAATGGATGCCACGGTGCTAGCATCTGCCCTGAAATCAAGAAGCATAGATCGGAGTGCCATTGGTTGTTTGGTGCATCGATTACGAGATCTTATGCATTCAGAATTCACTTTCTGTACTGTCTCGGTGTGCAATAGAAGTTGTAATCAGGTGGCTGGTAGTTTAGCTGCCCATGGTGCTTATGTGATGACCTCTGGCTCTGATGTGTTTATGAGCCAAGTCCCAGACTATGTAATGAACCTTGTATTGGGCGATTTGCCTGCCAATGATATCTAATGCAGTGGTGCTGTGTGTTATTAAAAAAAAAAAAAAAAAAAAAACTCACGATGATTGCCCCAAGCCAATTCGCCCGTCCCGATCTTTGTATCCTCTCGTGTGTAGCTTGCGGGCTTGTTCGTCCTGATGAACTCCTGAATCCTGATTGATTGAGCAAGGCCCAAATCACCCACTACTCCTTTTGGCAAGACCCAAAACCTATTGGGCCTCGGCCTGCATTGCTAAAGCCCAGTCTCTATCGGAAACCACCGCTACTGTGTCTTTTTTTCTAATTTCCGCATTGTTTTGTTATAGCGAAGATTGAATTGAAACGACAAACACATCCACTGTAGTGACGGTGCCATTCCAAATCTTGTTCGTTCAGGACATTTACCGCGCCTCCTCGATCAAGCATTCAAGCTACACACAGCCGGCCCCACACCAACACCCTACGTCCCTACGAGCTCAAACGACGGTCGAGATGGTTACTGACATTTGGAACGAATCCTTCCGTGGCCAGCCGGCCGCCCGGTCGCCCGCCTGGAAACCTCCGCCGACGACCCAAGCCCGCTGCCACGTGCGGCTGCCGAAAAGCGCGTGCTCCTCGCGCTGACAACTCAACCGCCGGCGACACTGATCGGCGACCGTAGCTCCCACCCAAATTAAAAGCCCCAAGATGGAAGGCGCCGCAGACCCGCCATGGCTGGCGGCGCTGATCATTGGTGGTGCCAAGCAAGCACCGCGCCGATGACCCATCGTTCGTCGCCCTGACGAAGCTGGACAGAAATTAAAGGAGCGAGACCCCTGTTAGTGTGCCCTTTTGTCTTGATTTCTCGTTGGTTTTTCATCAGTTTCAGGCTGACATCAATATGCTGTGAAGGCTAGTAGTACACTACTGATGCTGCTGCAGCTGCTAGAACTGTGAGCCTGTAACGGTTTAATATCACCAATGGCGGGAGCGCGGGAGCAACTAACCAAAGCAAGCCATCAGATCAGTTTGGTGGGCGGTAAGTGTCTGCACCTACCAGCATGCACGCATCATGCATGATGCACACCGCAACAGCACAAGAGAAAAGAAGTGCAGCACCTATCATGATCCACGGGCGATGCACCACGCCTAGCTAGCTGCTGTGTGGACACTTGGAGCAACGCACTACTGCTACACATGGTTGGTGAGCACAGCGTACTACGTGCCTCTCCCTAGCTTTTCAGTAGTTTCCATGCCTGTGGAGGATTAATTTTAGGGATGTTTTTAGTTAACTATTGGAGTATGCCCAAATACCCAAGTAGTAGTACTGTTCTAGTACACTGCTTTCTTCTTACGGTAGTGTCTTGGCCGGAGCCGTAATAACAACGAAATACAGACTGGAAAGAGAACGGTTTTATGAACATGGTGTCACGGAGATGTATGCAAAAGCAGGGGAAGGGCACAAGCAAGCGGTGAAAAATACAGGGGAAACACAAGGTAGATCAGCAGCTGGTGTTCTGGCATGCATACAATACAACACGCATGCATGCTGGTGAGTTGTTGGGACCAGGCATGCAGGTACGGGTACTCCATCATCTCTTCACGTACGAGAAACGGAACGAACGCCAGCACATATACATGGACCACCACAGACACGAATTTTCCGCTCCTCAACAGACTGCTGCAAGAAAAGAAAAAAGATACGAGGCGATGATTACTACCAGTACAAGAACACGTACATTGTGTGCCTTGCTGCTTTTGTCTTCCAATCAGTCTCTGCTCCTGTGTGCTCAAATGAATTGTCTGCTCCGACCTTCTCTACTTATTACAGTTCTACATATTTTACAGTATTTGAAAGGTACAAATAATGTTCATATACCTTTCGACAGTGGTGGAAAGATACTCCTAGTCATATTTTTCTTCAACCATGGTTATGGTAAAAGTTTTAATGCATCCAAAGACTAGTTTTCCAACGGTCTCCTCTTTTGTTGTGGCCTTGTGGGTGACAATAGCAACCTTGCAATTTGCTGCAAATCGCACATGCGCTTCCCAAGTTTCTTCTTCTTTCTTTTTCAAAGTCAATTCTACAGGCATCTCGATCTCAGTCTACCCAATTGCAAAGATTTCGGCGAGTCTGAACAAGTACTTCTTCTAGAAGAGCACAAGTACATGCAAATTAAACAAAGTCCCCAGTGTACCCCCGGAAATGTTTAAAACAGAGCAACCACACATCATGCGCGAGAACATTCGTTGCTCGATGGGATAACATGGGCGACAATATTCGGGCAGAAAATGATTAGCAAGATCATGAGCATCATCAGCAGCTAGTGGCCACATTTGATAACAGGGGCTACCCTGCCCTGCCCACACCACTTATTTGTTCGGTACACACACTCTTGGCACGCTATGACCTGTCACGTTGCTTTTTTTTTCCCTTTTCTTTCTTTTTTCCCTCCGCTGATTTGATTCTTTGGAAGAGTGTGGCCTGCCTTCTCCGTGAAGCACCGCCACCGCCCGACGCGGGCGTGCATGTGAAGCGTGGAAAAGGCAGGGCGCGCCGCGGCGCCGGCCGTGCCCGTTCTTGGCCAGGCCAAAAGGAAGGGCAATAACGGAATTGTGTGAAAATAAATTTATTTTACATGTGTGGTGACCTACTGCTAGCTGCGGATTCAATGCACACCGTCTCTAATTTCTTGTGTGCATGAACGCATTTGATTCCTTCCATTCACTATTGTTTGTTTTTTACAGGCTGAGAAAAGATGCCATTTTTTGTTTGTTACTATAGACTGTGAAGATTAATCGTGTCTATGCAGACTATCTTTTTTTCCCCTTTAAAGTGCCCTCTTTTTTAAAACAAAAGCCGCTAACTACAATTTAAATGGCTCAATCTGAATTAACGTAATTTGGCGAAAGTTACTACTTGAGAGTTTTCAAAATTTTCTGGGTATTCAAAAAAGTTTTTTTTTTGGCGAAAATGAGAGTTTTCAATTAATGTGAAAGTTCCTACACTCGAGCCATCAACTTTGAGAATGGGGTATCTAAAATACATAATTACTTAACAACCTCGATGAGATGAAACACTAGCGAGAAAACGTTGTGGTGGTAGCTTTTGAAGCCCTTGTTTAGTTTCCACCTAAAATCTTTTCAACCATCACATCAAAGGAGAATATTTTATGCATGGAGTATTAAATGTAAACGAAAAAGGTGAAAAGTTACCTGTATAGACTGTAAATCGCGAGACGAATCTAATGAGTCGAAAATAAGTCGACTCATTAGATGGATAGACTTCTAATCGAAAATAAGTCGGCACTGTAGCATTACTATTGCAAATCATGGATTAAGTAGGCTCATTAGATTCGTCTCGCGATTTACAGCCTATCCATATAACTTTTCACATTTTTCGTCTACATTTAATACTTCATGCATCTAAGATTCTTCTTTAATGTGATGGGTGAAAATATTTCGTTTTGGAACTAAACAAGGGCGAAACCAGAGCTTGGCATGGCACAACACGCAAGGAACTGCCCAAAAGAAAAAAAAAACAAACAAATTCACCTATCAAAAGGGGGAAAAAGCTTTCACCACAAACGACACGCGCAGTTAATTTCAAAAAGTCTCTTGATACACCCCTGCAGACTACGGTGCATTTAGGCAGCCCTGGAACTAGCGTAGCATCGATAATTAAGAACTCGAGATACCAACACCGGGCATGTGACCGATAAAAAAAAAAAAACGGCGCCACGCCGGTCGGTCCCTGCCCTCTGCACCACGGTAACGCTAACCCCAGGCGTCCAGCGCAGCCGAAGCGCCCAAGTGCAAGTGGTCCTGGCTCCTCCCTGTGCGTCAGCAGCGGTCTGTGCCTCGTCCCGCCGGTAAAAAACGCCGCGCCGGCGGTGACACTGCCCGGCGGAAGTAGCGAGCCACCGTCGCCCGTCACGGGTGGCGCCGCCGCCCCCACACTCCACCAGCAAGGCCGCAACCACCCATCCACCCCGATGCTATCGCCATGCCGCGTCCATGCTCCCACTCCACACTCGCCAACCACCTCCCCGCCGGGCCGATCCGAGCCGTCCGTCCCCCCACGGCTTTCCGCGCCGCGTCAATCCCGGCCCTCCACGTGCACACAGCTCCCCTCCCCCTCCTCGGGAGATTCGACACACGACGCGGCGGAGATCGCGCCGATGCCGCTACGGGCACGCGCGCGAGTGCACCCACACCCACTGCCCGAGCGCCCCCAAACCAAACAACCACCACCACCGCGCCGAGGCAGGCAGGCAGGCTAGCTGGCTTGGCGAGGCGAGGCGAGGCACCGACGCCCAAAAATAACTCGGGGGCGTCCCGTCCCCACAAATCGCTCTGCCTCTTCCCTCCCCCCTAGCTCCGCTGCGCCAGCGCTGCTACCCCCGTACCCCGAGATCCACGCCGCGTCCTCTCCGCCGGCCTTCCTGCCCCCCTCGCCTGCGGCGGCCGACGCTGCCTCCCCCGCGATCCCGCCGCGGCTGCGGCCGACCAACCAAGCGCGGCCGGTTTTGGCTGCCCGGTCGAGGGAGCTCTGCGCTGGAGAGGACGAGGAGGAGGTGGTGGCGAAGAGGAGGCGGGGTGCCTGAGCAACAGGCTAGCGGCGGCCGAGGGGCCGGATTGGGGGCGAGGACCGCGGTGCGGGCAGCGGCGAGGCACTCGGTTCTCCTGCGAGCTCGCGGAGGCCGGAGGAGGAGGAGGCCCCGTTCGCAGCCGCATTGGGCGCGCCGAGGAGGCGGCGGATTTGATTCGAGAGGAGGAGGAGCTTTCCCAATCCTCGGGCGCCGTCGGTGGCTCATCTCGCCTCCGCTCGGTCCATGGTCCATGGGGTGGAAGGTGGCGCCAGGGGGTAAGGCGGCGGCGGCCGGCGAGAAGCTCAGGTTCGCTCCCTCCTCCGCGGCCGCGCGCTCGCGGATGAAGCTCTGGGTCGTGCGCGCCACCACCACGGTGCTGCTCTGGACCTGCGTCGTGCAGCTCACCGCCGTCGGGGACAACTGGGGGCCCCGGGTGCTCAAGGGATGGCCGTCCTGCCTCACTGCGCCCGAGGAGGAGGCCGCGCTCCCCGGTGCCGCCCTCGCCGCGCGTCCGCACCCCGTCGTCGAGAAGGCCGCGCTGCCGCCCAAGAGTGAGTCGCCTCGCCTCGCCGCGTCTTCTCTGGTTGCTAGTTCCTCGCTTTCACACACCCTGTTCCGACCGTGGCTGTCTTGTGACTGGACAACGCGGCTCCCAGCTGGACATTGACAGCCGGCCAGCATTGTGGTAGATCCCTCCAAAGCTCCCCGTGGACATTTCCTCGGCCTTGCATGAAAATGACTGGTGGCTGTTGGGGGATTCCGGTCATTTTCGTGTGCTCAAATTGGGAAGCCCCGCATAATCTCGATCACGTCACGCCGATTTCGTTCAATGGTATTGTCACCTGCAGTGCTTTTGCGCAGCACTTGATAATGCCGCCATGCACTCATTGTTTTGATGATACTGAATCGCCAAATTCATATCAAAGTTTAAGTCAGGTGGTGCATGCCTTTCGCGTTGAATTGCCACAGTATAGGAAAATGCATGTTACCCTTTCGGTTGGTAGGTCAACAGTTTTTGTCATTCTGGTCATTGTATTCTGACCATGATATTTGCGTTTTGGGGTTTCCATGTTAGGATCATACTTTTAGGTGGGCCACATTTTCATAGGCGGTTGGGTAGCAATCATTCATGAAATTGATGGTTTCCTCTTCCATAATTTCTTAATTGTTTCTTCACATGGATTGCAAAGGACATTCTCAGAAGCACTGGGTAGCTGCATCTTGGGCCTTTTTTTCTATTCTAGTAACTGCATTTGGTGAAACAACTCATGGATCTGTCAATGAGGAGGTAACTTAGCTTTTAGGACACATTTTGGCTCAGACATAGGAGTCATGCTAATTTTCCATGTACAACAAGGACCTTGGTTAGCCACATTATTGCACACTGCATTGCCATTGACAACTAAAAGGGCGGCCTTTGGTGCAGCAGTAGAGCTTCACCGCCTGTGACCGGAAGGTCCAGGGTTCAAGCCCCAGCCTCTGCACATTTATGTGCAGGAATGGCTGTGCGCTAAACAACCTGCCCCAGACCCCGCATAGTGCGGGAGCCTACGGCACTGGGTACGCCCTTTATTTCCATTGGCAACTGAATGCCTTTCGTAATGAATGACTGGAAAAGTGTGTTCGTAATCTCCTGTTTGCTACTCAAGTGCTCAACATGCACTGGTACTATACTGATGGTCTTTAAACGGTAAAATACTTTGTGCATGTTCTAGTGTTTCCTTTCATTGATGTTTGTTGTCATCACCTTCCAGGACTATATAGGAACAATGGTTATTTAATGGTTTCATGCAATGGTGGGCTTAACCAAATGCGAGCTGCAGTAAGCAATCGGAGAACCCTTATTTGTATTAGTTCAGCAGTTTCCTTAAAACTTCTGACCCATTAACACTGGTTTCTGGGTTTCTCTACTTTTTATCAGATATGTGACATGGTTGTAATTGCAAGATATTTGAATGTCACTTTAGTTGTGCCAGAGTTGGATAAGACTTCATTTTGGAATGATCCAAGGTGCTGTTTGGCAAGTTTACTTTATCTTTCAAATTATTATTGGTACTCATGTTTATGTCAGGGGAAGCTAACTTCGGCAATCTATTATATCCTGCAGCGAGTTCCAAGATATATTTGACGTCGAGCACTTTATAACCTCATTACGAGGTGAAGTCCGCATTCTGAGAGAATTGCCCCCAAGGGTAAAGAGAAGGGTTGAACTTGGAATGTTTCACTCCATGCCACCAATAAGTTGGTCTGATATTTCCTATTATCAAAATCAGGTAAGTTGCATCTTACTTTATGCCATGGACTGCTCTGCATTGCAGAATTTATTGTATAAACTGATGCTTGATTAATTTTGAATCAGATTCTTCCTTTGATTCGTAAGTACAAGGTTCTCCATCTGAATAGAACTGATGCCCGGCTAGCAAACAATGGTTTACCAATTGAAATTCAGAAGCTAAGATGCCGAGTAAATTATGCCTCTCTCAGATTTACCCCACAAATTGAAGAGTTGGGCAAGCGAGTAATTAGAATACTTCGCCAAAATGGCCCTTTCTTGGTCCTTCATTTACGATATGAAATGGATATGCTGGCATTCTCTGGCTGTACACAAGGTTGTAGTCATGAAGAAGCAGAAGAGCTCACAAGAATGAGGTGATTTTTCTTTTTTAGAATTGTAAAACTTTATACTGACACTGAAATTTCGATTTTTTTTTAAATTCTACTTAAACACCTGTTGATTAGACATGTTCCAAACTACTCTTGGCTTCAGATATGCTTATCCATGGTGGAAAGAGAAAGTGATTGACTCAGACTTGAAAAGAAAAGATGGCCTCTGCCCATTGACTCCAGAGGAGACTGCTCTTGTCCTGAGAGCATTGGACATCGATAGAAGTATGCAAATTTACATTGCTGCTGGAGAAATATATGGTGGAAAACGCAGGATGGCTGCTCTAACTTCAGCATATCCAAATGTGGTATGGACACTGACAGAATATGTTTGGCATCTACTGTATTGTGCTTGTGTTATACATTACTCTTCCATCTGTCCTCTTCTCCTTGCTAATGATTTGCTATAACCATTGTGTGTAGGTGAGGAAGGAGACACTTTTGGAACCTTCCGATCTGATGTTCTTCCAGAACCATTCATCACAAATGGCAGCACTGGATTACTTGGTATCTTTAGAAAGTGATATATTTGTTCCAACATATGATGGCAATATGGCTAAAGTTGTTGAGGGTCATCGAAGGTTTGCACTATTCCACTTGGTGATACAAGTTATATTCTGCACGTGCAGTTTACAACATACCAGACTGCATGCTAATAGGACTAACATCGTTGTTAATTCTGAGTGGTGCATTAATAATACCCTGAAAAAGTGAATAGTAGAAGTTTCAAAAGGTGAACAATACAAATTCAACGACCCTTAACTCTACTACTACAGTGTTGCTTCAAGATTTGTGCATTTTAGTTGAGACAGCATAGAGAGACTACACCTTTGTTTTTCTTTCCCATTTTACTAAAGCTGAAATCTGGCAATATATTCATGGAAGTTTATTAATGACTAGAGAATAGCTTGAAAAAAAAATGACTAGAGAATAGACATCTTATTTTTGCAATTTGTAAGCAACATGTTAATTGCTGGTCAATCCTTATTGATATTTATAGGGGCCATCATATGCTTTGTACTATATGCTGCAAAGCTTTGCACTTTTTTCACATATGTTCTATCATTTTTTTTTTCAGATTCATGGGTTTTAAGAAGACAGTCTTGTTAGACCGAAGACTTATTGTTGAGCTAGTAGATCGGTACACCAATGGTTCTCTGCAATGGGATGAGTTCTCTTCATTGATCAAGGCTGCCCATGCAAAGCGGATGGGATCAGCTTCAAAGAGGACGGTGATTCCTGACAGACCCAAGGAAGAGGACTACTTCTATGCTAATCCCCAAGAATGCCTCCAAGATCGTGATCTTCTACAAACATCATGATATCCTCTCATGTCTATATACCGCATTCACGTTATACCATTCTTTTCGCAAATGCAACTGAACCTAAAAGGCGACATTTTGAAGTCAGACAGGCGACTCGGCTCAGGCCGAGTCATAGTCAAGACCTACCTGTAAACTTGAGGAAGGGAGAAAAGGGGGGTTGTTGGATGTAGTCGGTAAATACACATTATAGCATGGAGTGGGGATTCGTTCATTCCACAGAATAAAAGACAAGGTCGTGTATAGATGGCGATAGGATTTATTTACCACTAAGAGGGATGTATTGTAATTTAAAGAGAGAACTGGGAGATGCAGCTGGGTTCCTGCATCCGGGCTCGGGTTGTGTAACATAGCAGTTGTTCTTGATAGCCGCCCCCATTGTCCCCGACGGCGAAATTTTGGCAACCATGTTGTTGAAAGATGTACACACTGTTTATTGTATCGATACAACATGTATTATATGCCAATTGTGCAGAATGTTTCTACCACTTGCAGCCTTTTATAATGTGATTAGTACATTGGATTCCTATATGGAGGATGCTTTGAGTTGGTGATCTATGGCACCATGGAGGATTAAGATTAACATATGGGGGAAACATTCGTGAAAGAGTAGATTGTCTGTGTTCATAATTTATCCATGTGGGCTATAACAATGCAGACCGTTTTGCTTGTGTCCGTTGGCAGAATATGCCAAGGTACTTTTATTTCGCTATACTGGCAGCTGCAGCTGCGGGCTTAGTGCTTTCACTTGTCAGCCGTTCGGCGTGTAGTTCTCACTTGTCAATTGTCGTATCTAATTGGCTCTCTTTGAGTTTCGCACTTTCACTTGATACTAAGTATTTTTTACTTGCTGACTGATACTGTTTAGTCCAGGGTAAGGATTGGAACGCAGGATTTGAAAACATGGCACTGTGGTAGAAAAACTACAAATTTTTTGGTCACCGGTGACTCTAGCCGTTGGTTTACTTTTTCAAAAAAATAAAGATAGCCGTTGGTTTTATCTAATACTAAAGAGCGAAAGATTTTTGACGATCAATCGTCAAAAGAGACATTGGTCCGACAGGTAGGCCCTTTGGTCAACGAATTAATTTTCTTTCGGCCACACTCAGTCCTACCACCTCACAAAGTTTCTTTTTGGAGGACGGACACTTTTTTGGTCACTGTACTCAGTCCTACCACGTCACGACGTTTTTTTTTTCAGGATGAACACTATTTTTTTTGGTCGCTTGTTCTGATTAGAGTTCAATGGAGAGGATTGACGAAACAATCCTTCGTCAAAATTAGCTTACACCGTCGCATTTTACGATGATCGAACGCTCTATATTAATTTGAAGAGTCCATGTTGACTACATCTCACCTTTGAGTGTACACCGTTGTCGGGTACCAATATTAGGGGTACCCACGGTTACGCCTAACCAAAAGCCTTAGGTGAGATTATACGTACGAAACACGCATCATCACTATGATGTCCGCCTCACCCGACCCCCCGCAGGGTCCGGGCCACGTCATCGCTGTGATGTCCGCCTCACTCGACCCCCCGCAGGGTCTGGGCCACGTCATTGCTGAGATGTCTGCCTCGCCCGACCCCCCAGGGTCCGAGCCACCACGCTAACCTCCTCCTCGCCCGACCCTTTTACAAAGTGGGCCCATCCATCGCCCTCGACCCCCCGCAAAACCGGATGACGTCATACGAGAAACGTCACTTCTACAGGGGACCGCCTCTCTTACGGCGCAAGCCATGACCCAGCCCGATGCCGTGGCCGCTGCGTGCGGCCACCCACGTCGCCGACAGGCACGCGAGCAGCAGTCCTGCCGGCGCACACCACGCCACCCCCTATTGACGACGTAGCCCCCATTCTCTCACTGACGGCTAGGTGGACGGTGGGAAAATAGCTAACGACACTGTCGTGGGATTATGATGACCACTGTGCACTGCAACGGTATGATGAGTGATGAGGCGGCGCCCTCGATCCTGGCGATCACGACGACTTGGGCCCCACAAGGGCCAAACGAAGACCAAGACGACCCCCTCGGAAGGAAGCCCCTGAAGCACTCCTTTTTTATCCAGACAGTACGTGACGGTACCTTCCCTTGTGATATAAAAGGAAAGGCACCACATCCTTCTCGTGGGCTCGCCTCTCACGCACTCGTAGTTCGGAACACTCGACACACACACACACACACATACACCCAGTTCATATCCCGCACAGAGACTTGGAAGGCCTTCTTCCTCTCTCGCCCGTTTGTAACCCCCTACTACAAACTTTTAGCGGAGCAACACGAGCAACAAACTGGACGTAGGGTATTATACCTCCAGGTAGCCCGAACCAGTATAAACCTTGTGTCAAATCCGCTAACCATCCGAGGCCAGCGCACAATCCTAGAAATAATTTGTCCGGTGATACCTAACCCCGACAACCGTCAGATTTTAGGATGATCGAACGCTCTAGATTAATCTAAAAAGTTCATGTAAACTAGATCTGTAAATTAGTAATTTTTTTAAAACACGTGCCTACGGCATGTGCCGTTCTGCTAGTATCTATAAAGGAGGAGCAAATTGAAACCTTTTTCACCCATAACTCTACCTCTCTACCCCTTACAAAGGCCCCACATGGTAGGCTAAAACGGACGACCACGAGTGGGGGGGGGGGGGGTGAGATTCATTTGGTCGTCCTTCCCCGTTGTAAATCACCCCCCGCGCCCCCATCCATTCATTTTTATTTTTTTTCTCACCGTGCCTTTTCTTACTCACTCATCATACCCACACCTGATTGCTTACCATAAAGTCCGTCAATCACGAGTAAGGTTTCCTTTCAGAAAAAAGGAATGCTATCTATGCAATCGGATGTCTCATTCCTTTTAAGATTTGATTGCTTACCGTAAAGTCCACCAATCAAGGATCAATGTTTCCTTTCAGAAAAAAGAAATGGCATCTATGCAATCGGGTGTGTCCTTCCTTTTAAAACTTGTTTACTTACCATAACTGTGGGAGTCAACCAGGTAATCGATTACTTACCATAGTCGTGGGCGTCCAGGTTCATCTCCTTAGCCCTCCTATCCCCCTATATAAGGCGCCCCCTCCTCATTCTCAAAACACATAATCTCTCCCTTCATTCTCATCGTCTATTCAGAGTTCATATTTCTTTGTGAGGGCACCAGCGCCGAGCGCGGCGCAAGGGTGGCCGCGATGCTCATCGTGTCCTAGCTTGCCGGGTAGAACCATAGAAGCGGAACGTGCTCCGCGTCGTGGTGGTGTCTAGTGCTGTCGAGTGCGTGGCGTCGTTGCTCCATGAAAGGTCCTTGATGTCGCCTAGAGGAGGGTGAATAGGCAAAGTCTGAAAATTAAAACTTAGCAGCGGATTAAATCACCGGATATTCCGACACCTTGTCAGAATATCTAGCACTGGTAAGACTGGCAGGTGTTGGATATTCTGGCACACTATCGGATGTTCTAGGATTGGCAGCCTGAAAATCAAATATGAGATTAAACTTCGCCTAGTGAGTTCTAGCTCAAACCACTTGAAGATCCATGGAGCACCTACACTCAAGAACACACGAGCAAGTAGATCGGGGCAAAACTATAGAAGTTAATGAAGAACAAGTGACAAACAACAAGAACAACAAAGCACACAAGACAAGCAATTTGTCCCGAAGTTCACTTCCCAAAAGAATTTACGTCTCTGTTGAGGTGCCTTTTGCAAGACCGGGTTGAGCCACCAACCCTACCCTCACCCTTAGCGACCCAAAGGTCTAGCTAAGGTCACTCACTATGAAATCCTCCAAGAGGATGGGCAATACAAACTTTCAGGGCACGACCACAAAGCTTGGGTGCTCCACGGCGACTGCCTAGACGTCTAGGAGGCTTCACCTCCAAGAGTAACAAATGCTTCATGAATTCTTGATGAAGCCCTCAAGAGCTCAAGGATGGAAATGGCTTACTCTTGCTCTCAATCACCCACACTCTCAACCCAACTCCACGATTTCTCACAAGTCTTGTAACTCTCACTAAGAGAGGTTGGATGAGGTTGCGCTTGATGAGGTTGTTGGTCGCCTGGCAACAACCTCACTCCATGTAGTAGTCCTGATTACCGGGGTTGCAGATGCAACTCGTCCGGCAATCAACACCTCGCCAGTTGGATCTGACCCAATTGATGATGATGAAAGTGTATGTGATGAGTTGTTGATGTCGATTTCTGTCATGCTGGTCAGCGTAATCGAGGAAGACGATGTCGATGTGGACGTTGTGGCGCTGCAGGTAGTCTTGCGTGTGTGTAGCTCCTTGGAGTTGTTGAAGGAGGACGAAGTTGATGTTGCGGATTCATCGTCATCCTTGAGTAGTGGTAGTGCTGGAGAAGTGTCCGATCCGGGGGCGTACTCCTCCTCATCCAAGGCAGATGATGCCCTAATGGAGACGTCCAATGTAGGAGACATCGTAGTGTTGCAACCGTCCATAGTAGATGTAGTTGCGGCAATAGTTGCAATCGTCGTTGGTGAAGAAGATGACGATGTTGAACTTTCCGTTGATGTTGCCGGTGTAGATGCTCCTGTGGTGAGGTCGTGTGATACTAGGGCCTCCTCAGAAGTCCTTGTAGAAGCTTCCGTAGTTAGGGCGCCCGTTGCTAGGGCACCCTCGAATGTCGTCGTAACGTTCAGAGTGTGGGCATCCACATCTAGGGCACCCTCCAATGTTGTTGCTGCAACGTCTGAGGTGACGTTGTTCATGGTTAGGGCACCCGTCTGGTGTTGTCGACGATGTCGGCATAGAGGTGGTCGTGCAGCTTGACGTTGTAGATTTGTTCATAGCCAGCGTGGTGGAGGAAGAAGATGCCGACGTAGAAGCGGTGTTGTTGCAGGTCGTAGATGTTGATGGCACCATCGTGGATGTTGTTGGGGACGTCGTCAAGGCCAAATAGGAGGTGTCCCCCGCGTGAACAGTAATGCAAGTACTGTTCACACCATGAACAGTACCGCCGGTGTTGTTCACGTGCTGCCAACAGTCACCGATCTTGTTGACGGTCGAGGCAATGTCGCCCCACTGCTTGTTATGGTCTTTGACTGATGTTGGAGAAGGCGACCAAGAACTCCTCGATCGTCGTTGGGGCTGTGTTTTCCATAGTATAGGCGATCCAGATAGGGTATAAAAAAATTTGGGCAGAAAATTTATTGCCCTAGAACCAAGGATCACTGGCTTTGGATACCAATCTATTAAAGATCCCTGACAGTATTAGCACCAGATTAGAGGGGGATTAGAGAGATTAGCGAGGGGGTGCGTCTGCCCTAGGGCTAGCCACGCCTTGGGGGGGGGGGGGGGGGGGGGGCGTGGGGCGACGGCATGGGCAGCGCAAGAGAGCCGGAGAGCTATTGGGGGCTAAAGCAAAAGGCAGAGAAGTTTCCCTAACTCTGCTTAGTTTATTCCATTACATCTTCTCTCATATTTATGCCGAGGACACGACTTGACTTACAAGCAAACTCAACTAAACCTAACTCTTCTAAACTCTTTCTAAACCTAAACCTAGATAGACTCCTAGCGGTGGCGGCAGCGCACCCTACGGGTACTGTAGTGTATCCCTTACAAGGCCCTTTTGGGTTGGCTGGGCTTGACCTAGCGCCCAACCCACTCATGCCGGTGACACAAGCCTTATGATAATTGCTCAAACATAACAGATAAATATATTGTGCAGCTTGGTTCATTTTTATGTGAATTGAAACATAGAAATATCATGCAAGAAGTTATGGCTTGTGCTGCAACTATGGAAAGCAAGCTAATATTTCAAGGAGATAATTGTCTCAAGAAAGAAAAGAGGAAACTGAAGCAATATATTTTTGTTGGCTCCATGCAAATTGAGATCATGAGGAGTCGCCGACTAGATTAGCCTGGGCATGGACTTAATCGTGCAGTTGTTGGTAATGTTTCCGGATTATTTTATTCACATGCATCCTTGCCGGATTATATGATTATATACTATTTTCATATGTGTTTTAGCAAGGCTGGGATCAGTTTATTATTTCCTTTTAGTTGAGTTTGAGTCCGTTTGATGTGCCTAAGTGCACATGCGTGGTTCTGGCTGGGTTGAGTCAATTAGGGTTGTGTCAGGTGGCCTGCGTGCCTATACCTAGGGCCTTCGGCCTTGTATTGATTAGACAGGTTTTTATCGTGTTTTGTCGAGGGTTTCTCCTCCCGTGCGAAGAGACGGCGCTGCCTTCTTCATTGCCGTGGCGACGGCTGCCGATCCTTGTTGGATTGAGGAGGAGGAGACTGTGATCAGGTTGTAGCTACCTGGGTACGTGTCTTGATTTCTTCGGAGATCCTTTCTTCTGATCGTGTGTGTGCTGCTCACGGGTGGAAGAATACATCGAACGTAATCTTTATGCTGTTTGATATGAGATTGCGTCTGAAATTGTTGCCATCAATCTCACCTATTCAAGTACTGTCCTATTTTTGATTGGCCGTTTAAACTAATCCTAGTTCTATTTGAACTGCCTTGAGATATCAATTTTGTAACCTTCACGGTTATCACTATATTACTACTGGATTTGACGTGAGGATAAATTTTATTGGCCTAATTGCTGCTCGTATGTCCATCTACATCCGAGAAATTTGCAAATTTGGGACTCTAAACATCGCGCTTCGCAGTTTTGCCATTTCTAAAAGAGACTTCGTAAAAACGGGCCTCGAAACATTGAGCACTTGATTTCCATGCCATTAGAAGTATTTCCCCTCAATTTTTATAATTTTCCTTGTATTTTGTACATGAATAGACGATTTTGCCCTTGTCTTTTCCAATCAGGCTGGATGGACGGACGCGCATGCCTGCAGGTCAGGCTGCCGTCGACCGTACATGCTGGCTGGACGTGCGTGCATCCTGCGGCATGCTGGTTGGACGTGCGTGCATGAGGCAGGCTCGACCATGCCATAGGCGGGAAGCAACAAGGCCATCGCGGCCAGGAGCGCCTAGGGTGGACGACGCGTCCAGAACCTCGGCAACCTGCTTCAACCAGGCCATGGACATCGGTGGCGAGCAGCGACTCCTGGCCCTGGCGAGCAGGGGCGTGCGCCGTGCGACGCGCTATGGTTGTCGGGGGTGGGTGCCACAGCCTGGTTGTCGGGGGCGGGCGCCGCGACCTGGCCGACGGGGGCGGGTGGCGCGCCATGGCCGGCGGGGGCGGGTGGCGCGCCATGGCCGCCCAGGGCGAGCGCCGCGGCATCGTCCATGGCCGGTGTCAGCGCGTCTACAGTTCTCTCCGTCAAGCGGCGGCAGCATCTCAGAGCTGCATCACGAATTCACGATCGGTCGCATGCCTGATTGGAAAATCACGGTCCTCATGTAGCTTGATTGGAAAAGAAAGGGTAAAACCGTCTATTCATGTGCAAAATAAAAGGGAAAGTATTAAAATTGAGGGAAAATACATCTAATGGCATGAAAATGAAGTGGTCAATGTTTCGAGGCCCATTTTTACGGATTCAATGTTAGCAATGGCAAAACTGCGAAGCGTGATGTTTAGAGACCCAAATTTGCAAATTAATCGTACCGTGAAAGATTCGGAAAAACTCCGACATCCTAGGCTAGTCTTTATCATAATCTAAGCTTAAACAAACTATCTCAGGTCACGGCTTAGAGCAACTCAACAGCTCGGCTAAACGGCTTTGTATCGGTAAACGAAGAAGAAAACGTCGATGTTCCCCCTTCCAACAGAATCGCTATCTTGCTCTGCTCGCTGCATGCATCGCCTTCCCGTCGCCCTCGCTCGGAAAATTTGCCGAGGCCATCGCCCTCGCCATCCCCCCGTCCCGTGCTTCCCGCGCCCTCCTCCTCATCTTTCCCGCGCGCTGCTGCGCTTCACGCCCACGCTGCCGCCAGTTCCTCTTCTCCATCGCGCCCCCTCGCCCTTGCGCCGGTGCCGCTTCGCTGCTCCATGCCGGTCGTGCTGCTCGTGTGCTCCCGAGAACTCATGCCCGCGCTGCTCCTCTCGTCCCTCACGCTCTAGTGCCTTGCCGCGCCATGAACAAGCTGCCGCATCACAAGTCAACGGCGGATCGGCAAACGGGCACCGATGTCGCGACGGCGCCGTCCAGCCCAGGACGTCGATGGTGCGGCATCAGCGTCCAGCGTCCACCCTCTAGGTCTCGGCGGCGGCGGCGGCAGCACAAAACCTGCATGTCCCGGCGGCGGCGGCGCAAGACCAGCAGGTCGCGGCGGCGGCGCAAGACCTGCAGGTTGCGGCGGCAGGTCCACACGTTGGGAGAAAAAATAATCGGCCAAAGGCCTCCAACCGAACACCCAAAGGCCTCCAGGCCGATCGGCCCAAGTGATTTGAATTTTAGATAGCCCAGATTTGGAGAGTCTGTTGGTTTCTCTCACCATTTAGCTAGCTATCTATTTTTTAGAGTGCTCAAAAACTTTAAATTTAGCTAGGATAAATAGCTAAGCTCTTGGAGTTGCTCTTATATAGTTATATGTGGCGGCGAGAGAAACAAAATCCCCAACGTAACTAATCTTATCTCTAACTCAAACTAATCCTGTAATTCCTGTGCGCCAACAACCTGGTCACGTTGCTCCCCGCGCCGGCTGAAGGTCAGGCCCACATGGCACTGCCATTGGCCACCTTGTTGCCACCATGGTTCTTCTCAGCGTCAGTGAATACCAGCACTGTCACATTTGTCGAGCTTTGTGGTCTTTGACAGGCTGAGGTCTTCCACGGCCATGACGCCATCCCACTCGTCTTCAATGTTTGTTGTGGCACCTGATCTCGAGCTCTCGTAGGAGCCAATGCCAATAGTGTCAGCTCCGATGGTGGCTGCTACAGAAGCCCTTGTCTGCTCATGGTATAGCACCTGCACCACAATCCTCAGAGGTAGGCGCTCGTTCTGCACAGCATGAGCACATGCATCACGCGACAACTTCTTGCAGTCCATAAGGGCGCACAACCTCTTCTTATCGCTCTTGCCCAAGCTTGGGTGCTCCTGCACAAAATTTAAGAGAAATATGTTAACTCCACAAATTTATATATAATCAAGACAAATGGAATGCGTATTTTGATCCCCATGACATACTAGTAACAGTCCCACATATGAAATAATTGAATAATGAGAAAAACAGCCTCTATCCAAAACACGTCAGGAGTATATATTGAAGTAACTAACCATAACAAAGCAATTCACTATGCAAATGAAGTGATCATGGAATTTTAATTGGTAGCTGTAACAATACCTTCAGATACATGTCAATGGCACGGTATAGCCCATCATGAACTGGCCTTGAATTGCCCGAAACTGTCTCAGCTAGACTGAAAAACTTATAAACTGGTAAGTTTGGGTCCTTTGCAACCTCTGCAAGATATCCATCGACAATTTTGGCCACTGTCATCATTGATGCACTGGGAGCTAAAACATGATCATTCACTTCCCCACCATTATGCTTCTGGGTATGCTTACAATCTTGTCTGACAAACTCTTCAACAATGCTAAGAATCAGGTCAATGTCATAAACAGTTGTATCCCCGTCCACTGTAGGGATCATAAGATCGGACACTGATGCTTCTTCCAGTTGTCGGGCAACACGCTTCATAAGCTCTTTCCTGCACATCTCTCCGCACTTGAGCAGATTTGTTGCCTTCAGTAGCTTTAAGAGGAAGCTGCATGAGACTGAACCTTTCTCAGATGGCAACAGGCATGTGATGGTAACTAACATCGCCCGAACTTTTGCATCACCATGGATCATTGATACCTTGCTCAACGACGGTAGCTTCTTGTAAGTATAGGCTTTGATTGCCTCACCAATAACATCCTTGGGCACCATACCCTTGGCTTTGATTGCTGTTATGACTTGCTTGTAGGCATCAATGTCGAGATCTGTCAGATCTTCAACCCACCAATCCTTTGGAACTAACTGCTGCTGTTTGACTCCATTCCACGGAGAATCATTGCCATTCTCAGTTGGAAGCTTCTTTCTATTGTACGTGTATGACCATTCGACCTTTGAAACATTAATAGAGGCTTTTGAAGCAACAGAATCAATGCAGCGGCTAACCAGCTTAAGATCCTCTGCCCAAGGTAAATGAGCCTTTGTTGTCCCAAGAACAACAATAGAGTCTTTCCAGCTCCGGAATATGCTTGAGCTGAGGAAGACATCAATCTTGTAGATCAGATTGCCCTTGTCAACAGTCTCATTCATCTCCAAATACTCTGCAGCACAGCGTGCAGCAATCACATTGTAGGCATTGAGTGTGACTATCATGCCATAGCAAAACTTGGCACAGATCTCAAAAGCCTTTGCACCACCAGGAATGTCATGGATGTGGATGTCAATATTTTCATCACCAGTGGTTGGGATCAAATTTTGAAAGCGGGCACACTTGGACAAGAGTGGAAACTGCATGGATGGAAAAATTAAATCAGAAAAACGCTGATAAAACCACACACTCGACTACTCAAGTGATTGTGCGATGCATAATGAGAACCAAGAAATCAACTATCAAGTCACTGGTATGTAAAACCAGTCCTAAAGAGTGAGAAAACAACAACCAAATAACATATGACAGAAAAATAAGTAAAGCAAGTGTCCACAAGAATTCTTAGCATACAAACCATTTTGTAAGAAAATGTCAAACCACACCAACCATACCTTGATCTCCAAAGTACATGCAACTTCTACTCTATATAGTCTCACAACGCAGGTTTTAAAGCCAAATGAATGAAAATAACAAATAATTTACCTTGTGAAGATAAAACTTTGTAGTCCCTATGCGAACAGTGATGTCGCTCACCAATTCAGATGCCACAATGCTGCAAGGATACACAGTTCTCGTAAGTAAAGGAGTGGAAATGAAAGGAATACAAAAGGAGCACTTAATGCAGTAAGGGAAAGATAACCTTTGGATTCATACTCAAAGAAAAAGAAAGGAGGCATATGGTGTTGCATAACGGTAGTAGATCAGACAGTGTCAGATGAAAATTAATCATTACTATTTTATACATAAGTCCAGGGAAATGAAAGGATATATATGGCATTGCATTTTTCAGTTAGCATCCAACTAAAGCAGTACCCAACTTTATAAACTGAGAATACTATTTTATGTTGTCATTCTAAACTGAAAAGCAGTATCCAAGTAAGCATTTAGCAAAGTGAATTAACAAAATAAAGGATGTTAATGCAAACAGACCATTTCTACTAGGAAACAAGCAAATTTCTAGTACTGATTAAAAAACGAGCATGTTTTCCTGAAACTCAAAATGAAGCATACTAAAATCAGTTCCCAGCTTTCAGTTGCCCTATGTATTTGTTCCTTTCTGTAATTATAACTGTTTTTTCGGGAAAAGTATTGTTCTCTTTAGGCTTTTCCTCATATCACGCAACTCCCTCCCAATGGCAAGCAGGACAGGCCACCACCCTCCCCAATCCCCACTAACACTTCCTCTGCTGAGTCCACTGGGATTTTGCCGTGTGCCACCTCTCCCAGTCGTTCCTGCAGGCTGCCCTCCCTTGCCGCTACTGGTTGGTGCAGGTTGGTGAAGCACAGTCATGGTGGTCCTGCGGATGCCCATCTCTGGCCTAGAGACCATGCTCATTAGGCAGTCCCTCCGATTCCTCTTCCCCTGCTTCTGATTTTTGGTGAGTGTTTGTCAAAAGAGTAGATTTCCCTATGATTTTTTAGGGTTGAGATTACAGATTGGATAAATCTTGATCGTTTTCCATATTTGTGCTAGATTTTGAACCTCCATTTATGCTTCCTGTTGTTGGGTCCACAATTGCCGGCTATTCATTTTTCATGTGTTCAACTAATGGTTCTTTGTGCTCCTATCTGTGCAGGTATATGGGCAAATGGTGCCAAACTATTGTGCAGAGAGCTACTTTCGTGTCTTTGCTTCAGTAACATCCCCTTCTGATTTTTGTTTTCCAATTCTCTCCTCTTTGAGTGGCCGCCTTGCAACTGTTCTGCTTACAGTGATTGTGAAATATTGAGACTGCTAGACCGATTTTCCGATATTGTGATTGCTAAGCCACTCATTAGTTCATGTCATTGCAATGGGCGTGGGATATTGATCCTTTTTCCTACTATTCGAAAATCTTAGATAATTCTCATCTGACAACTATTACAGAATTTATATGTTACCTCTCAATGTATACAAATATTGTTAGTTAGCTGTGCCTCATTTTGTGGTAGAGGGAAATATTTCTGCATATTGTAGCAGCCTCATGAAATTGGAGTGCAAGAAAAAAAAATGCAACATTCTTCAAGTCAACAATACAAGTAAAAAAAAAAAAAAAAATCTGAACTTCAGGTATCAATTTCTCAATGACCTGGTAGTAGTGCGCACTATGTCTTACATGATATGTTTAATAAATGCATTTTCGTTTCTTATGTTAATGTAACCTGAACTGACAACCTGACATTCATAGTAACACAAGTTGCTACTATTGAGTTCATGTTTATTTTCTGAATGGTAACTGTGCAAAATTTAAGTGGATGATGGATAGGGAAGAACCTGTCGCGATTTGGCATGATGTGTTACTTGACTTGGTAATCTTTGGCTGCAGGTTGTTTCAGGTGGATTCTAATGTGGTGTGCGACGGTGCAAGGAAGGGTCTGCAAGTTCATATATGTTCAGATAGAACTGTCGAAGTATTGATGACCAGTTTGTGCGTGAGTACCATTGTTTGTTGCCAGGAGGCGTTAGCAGGCTTGATAACTGGCTAGGGAGGAACAGACGACTGAAAAGAGTGAGCCACAATCCCTTCTACGCTTTTTCCCCTCTGCCAATTTCAATTCCAATAATATTAGCAGTTCTTGCTAGGTTTGTTGATTGTAATTGTTTTTTTCTTCTGCATCAATTAAAATATAAATAATAAATTGATTCTTATGTAACATCTGATTGTGAATCGCCCCAAGGGCATATCATTGTGGTGCAGCACCAGTGGCTGAGGACCTTCCGATGGTGATCAGGGAGGAGCAGGTGAATTTAACGAAAAAATGCAAATAGATGTTTCAAGTTTGTTGATTCTTATACAATGTCTCACTATGAGTTGCCCCATGCTGTTGTGGTGCAGCACCAATGGTGATCAGAGAGGAGCAGATGATTTAAGAAAGCTATGCAAATATGTGGTTTTAGGTTGATGGTCCTCTGTTACTTACCCAATAACAACTGGAGATTAATTGCCTTGTTTTTCTTTTCTCTTGGTACCTTATTTTAGATTTCAAAGAAGTATGACAGTGCTATGAATGCTGCAGAATTCTGTCAGATGTCTTAGGCTTTAAGAAGGTAAGCTTGCTAAATACAGGAAGTGACAACATTCTACATCACCAATGGGGATTAATTCTTTGTTTCACAGTTCCAGAAATTCTTACAAGGGATTCCCTTGCTATGATTAATAGACTATGAATACAGTGGGTAATCAAATTTTAAGCTCTATTTTAGGTTTGCTTTTTCTTAGTATGGACAATTCCTGATGGCATATTTCTTTATCTGATTTTCAGACTTCTTTTATGGTTAACTTCTACAACATATATTTCTTATATTGACTTCATCTCACCCTTTTACTCAACACTTCTAAATTATTTACTATATGCTAGCTACTTTTGACACATAACAGGCTATACAGCCTGACAAATCAAATATAGATTATAGAGCTTAAAAAATTACTAATACGACACATTGTATTTATGTTTCATTTTCTTTGTCTTCTTCCCTCTATGTATGAGCAAAATAAAGAGTGTAGAGTGCCTTGTAACTGCATATATACCAATCTACTTTAATTAGCAAAAAACACCGCAACCACATAGCTTGCCTTGCTTCAAGTGTTAGAGATTAATGAGTTGGTTTAAGAGATCTGACACTATACCTCATGCTTTAGCCTCTCTTTATGTATTCCGTCCTTTCCTGTATGGTTTTAACTGAATGTGCCTGCTAAATAAATACAGAATGCAGACCTTAACCAAATTCACATAGAACATTGTATTCTATTTCTCTTTTTCCTTTTTTTTGTGTGTATTCTCTTTGTTTTATGTTAGCAACTCCAAAGGGAAAAAAAAACATAGAGGTACCCTTTATTTAGCAAGAAGACATGAAACACAGAGCTACCCTTTAGTGGTACAGGAAAAACAATAATGCATAAATCCTACCCTAGGAAAGGCTTAAACTGAATTAAACACATGTACTCAGGTAGCTGCAAATACATATTTAACATGTGGAAGGTTTATTGATAGAGGAATTAATGATACATTATGTTTATACTCTCACCGAAATCCAAAAGGTTTCCACCTAGAGAACCGTGACAGTTCATTTCTTCTCTCTGTGCACGCAACCCAATCCAAAAAAAATTCACCTTTTTCGCGAACTAAACACGGCCTTAATCTCTATACTCGCACTGTCCTTTTTTTTTCCCTGTGTGCAAAAAGAAAAAAAAGAGCTATGTGTGGAACTGTACAAATTGATTGATGTTAGTACATCTTGCTATACATATTGACCGACTAATTATATGGAAAGTATTCATACTCTTAATTCCTCCTATGACATACAAGAATGGGCTATCAGGCTGACAATCCCTTCTCACAGTTCCCTTTCATTTCTTTTTTTTTTGCTTATTTCTTTCTTCCATTCTTTTACCTCCTATGACATACAAGAATGGGCTTCCAAAACTAACAGTTAAAGCTGCTCTTCTACTTGACGGGAAGGAGCAGACCGCACCCCCGCTTTTTAATTAAGAAGATGCAGGACTCGAACCCGGGTCTCTGGCCTGAGAGCGAGCTCCAGTAACCAGTCACCCGCGAGAGCACCTGCTGAAGCTGCTCTTCTGGTGTTCAGGTTTTCAGACCTGTATAGGTGAGGAAATGTTGTTCAAGAATACTTTTTTATTACATTTTTGTCCTCTTCCTTTGGTTTTATTCCCTTCTATTATTCACTTTTACATTTTTTATTAAAAAAAAGAATGTCCAGAATGATTAGAAGATAACGTCACTAATGAAGTAAGGATTGGGAAACTCTTCCAAATTTGAGAAGTTTTATTGTCAGTTGTCACTGAAAAAAACAATATTGTATGCTATGGTCTCCTGGGTTTTTGGGTTAACTTTAGCCCTAGTGTGTTATCATTTTTCTTACTAAGGAACTAGGAAGCCATTTTTTAAAACTGTTGGTGAAGTGAACAGAAAGTTACCTAATTTCTCACTATTTTTATATAATACAACTTTCGTTTTGTTCTATGCAGAAGTAATACAATGCATACCAACACTGGTATGAAAGTAGACTGATATAGGCCAAGTTCAAAACACCAGTGGCTCTTCAGTTATGACCCAGCCTGCAACTTTTAGGGCACTCAACCACCAAGCAATATTGTTCAAGCGAGATCATTGCTAGGTGAGTTATATGTGCTTTTCTTGTATTCACGCAGGAATGCTTGCTGCGGGAGTTTCTTTGTTTACATGCCCTTAGACTTTTTAGCTTGCAACAAGAGATAAAACGCTCCTTGCTAAGATGCAATATTAGATCACTTTTACTGCTTTTCGTAAACAATTACTTGAATGTATGCACTTACATGCTTCACATATAAAAGTAATTTATTTTCCTAATCCTACAGAAAACCTTTTAGTCTAGCACATATCAGATGCCTATACTGTAGTTAGTACGCTCTGTTGATATTGAATAATAAGCTGCTATTCCTTTCACAGCAGCTATCCCAATGAAGTTATCCCATCAACCCATTTCGACTCTAAGCAGACATGTTATCCTGCATGGTACGAAGTATTGAGGTTAAACATAATTACTGTTCTCTTTCCTTTTCCTGATTCCCATATCTTATTCAAAAGGCAATATAACTGAGAGCCCAAAAACTGCAGGCACTAATCTCAAACCAGTTAACCCCTGCAGTTATTTTGATTACTGCAGAAATAAGAATGGAAGCGACCATATATTTAGCTAAGTTTCGGCAATGAAAAATGACACTTTCCTCTTCTACAAATTCTAGCATATTTACATTCTTATGTACCAAGCATGTTTTCTACTTTGCAATTTAGTTTGATAGATTTGCAAATGAATTAACCATTTAAAAGTGTGAGATGATAAAAGTTAGTGTTAGCTGATAAAAAGGACTGGTGTCAGGTTCAAAGCACATCAGCTCACCTATCTGCAATTCCAACAAAATTTAATCCTTTATTACCAGTCTGCTTCTGCTACACGGTTATAGTTCTGTCCCCTGATAAATATTTCTCTTTGCCTTTTGACGAGACATAAATTTCTAAAACTTATCTAATAAAAATATATTGAACCATTGATGTAGAGTGAGTTAAACTTTAAGACAAAAGGCTACAGCCAGTTAGCATCAATTTTCAACGGTGTATGTGAAGACAAAGGATCATGGGATGCTGAAGAAAGAATCAAAGTCTACAATGGCAATGACCCTCCACAAATTAGGCCATTCTCTTACTCAGATGCAACGCAACATAGTCTTCTACGGACAAGGATCTAGGATCTACAACTACAGAGCTTGGCATCTAGGAAGTTATCAAGAATGTATTACCAGTGAACAATCTTTACTTAGTGGTTATAGCATATGTATGCTCTGTTCTCTGAACCATGTCCTCAATGTATTAGCACTACCAATGTAGTATCAAAATAGCCATATCATAAACTAGTACAACTTTGAATTCAGTCGCGCACATGGGCGCGTGCCCATTACTAGTGGGTACTCAGGGGGCCTAAAACTTATGGTTTCTACAAGTTCATGTTCAATGTTATAACTGTATTGGATTTTATAATGAACAAATACACTTTCTTTATTTTAATAAATAAATAAATAAAGCCACTTTCAGAGAACGAACTGACAATGTCAGCTGCCAAAACCCCAACAAACGAGATCATTTAGAAGTGAAAACAATAGTAAAATAAGCCATAAAGATCATATGATGACTGGAAGGGACCAACAAAGAAACAAGGTTAAAGAAAAAGCAAAAGAATCGATCAATCACCTGATTTCATTCCCATCACCCTGAAAGGTATCCGGGTTTGATCCAAGCTTCATGAACTTCATCTTGAGAGATGGAAGAAGAGCCCCACAGCTTCAGCTCCTCTAGAGTCTAGACCAATGTGTGCACAGAGAACACCAGAGACCGCCACCAACACTTGTAAGGAGCAAGAACTGTCACAGCACAGCACCACTATCCCATACTTGTCCACAGCAGCAACGGCAAACGGCTCAGAGCAGAGCAGCAGTACAAGAACAAGTTGCTGCACCGAGAAGACCGAATATTACAACGTGCCGGAGCCGGCCAGGAGATCGCTCGTACAACGAAAACAAACAAATAATGGGATCGGTTCCGATGCAGCAACAGCAACTCGCTCCTTCTTGAAGCACACTCCACCCAAACCTACTTATGCAGCCGGTGCCGCTGCTATCGTAGGCAGTGAGGCCAGAATGAGAGGAGCACAAGCGCCTCAAGAGGAGTAAACTATATGGAGTGGAGAGGGGGCAGTGAACCAGAGGAGGGACACCCACAAAGCACAAAGCCTGACACACCCCCACCTCCCCCTGCTACTTGTTAATTGCCTGTCCTTGATCTGGGAAAAGATTAGTATAACTATTTGGCAGCAGCAGCAACGGCAAAAACAAACGTTAGTGGTACCCTGAGGGGGCCTTTGGCAGGGCTTTCGGAACGGCTTCTCCAACGGGCTTATGCCCAAGCCCTGCCAAACGCAGCAGTTCCAAAGCGGCTTCAGCACAAAAGCCGCCATAAGCCGATTGCAAAAATGAACTGAGATGGTGAGCCCAAAAAAAAAAAAAAAAAAAAAAGTAGCTTGTCCCGGCTTCTCCATCTCTCGCATTCAAGACATATGACACTGCACCTCGAGTTGGTCAAAATTACAACAAAAATGCCACCCCCGTACCTTCTACACGCCTTGTCTTCTCGCGTGGTGCTCTCTGGTGGTGGCGGCGCCGGCGGCAAGGTTGGCCAAAGGACGACGAAGCGGCCGCATGAAGCGCAGCGTCCGCGAGCTGCAGCAGGACGGCGCGGTCGCGGGAGGCGGACCTGTCGGGGCGCGGTGCAAACCAAATCAGCGGCGGCGGGGCGCGCCTGCGGCAAGAGCGGGCCAGCTTCGATGCCTTCAGATGGACAGCGGAGAGCCAAAGGATTGAGGGAGATGCGGTGTGTGGTTCAAGGTGGCCTCCACCGCCACCGTCTCCTCCCCTCCGCTGGCCTCCACCGCCACCGTCTCCTCCTCCCTGCTCTCCCCCGCCACCTATCTCTCCTCCTCCCGGCCGCCCCTCTCTCTCTCCCTCTCTCCTCACCGCCGCCGCCCCTCCTCCCTGCTCCCCCCGCAGCCTCCCCTGCTGGGCCCACGGAGGGCGCGCGGCCTCGGCGGCGGCCCCGGGAGGGCCAGCCTCGGCGCTCAGGTTCGAGTCCACCACGTTCTCGTCGGCGACCGACGAGGAGCGGCGACATGGGACAACACAATACAGGGAGTCACACGAGCCCGGCGGCGCGAGCTCAGCGGAGCCCCTCACATCAGCCCTGAGCGTGGCCTCGGCTACTGGAGAGTGGTGGCGTTGTGGGGGTCGATGCGTTCCGCCTGATCTGCACGCCATGTTGCTTGAACACTTTCAACACAGTAAATAAGGATAATGGGATATTTAATTATTTGCCATCCTTACGGTTGGCGCTCCTTGAGAAACCATCGTAAGAATGGATCCTACATATTTGCCATCGTCTCGAAACTTAGGTAACAAAATTGCCATTCTGTCCGACGTGGCACGACACGTCCCTCTTCCAGCGTGGATCAGGCTTGTGAAAAGACGCAGCTGCCCCTGCCTTATCCTTTAACCACCAAGCCCAGCCCCGACGCCTTCTCCTCCCTTCCTTTCTTCTTCCCCTTTCTCCCTGCCGCTCGTCTCCTGTAAAAAAAACATGTCGCTGCTCATCCACATTTAAAGTACCATATTCCAAATCGGCTACATACTTTTCAACCTTAACCACTAATCTAAACGCTTTGCCAGGATCAATCCTGGCACAAATAATCAAAATACAAACATTTAGGAGTTAGAATAACTAACCCCAATGCCACGGCCGCACACTAAACTAACAACAACTAACAGAGGAAGATCCATGGATGACTTACCACGGTGGGCAATCACTGTCCTCCATCCTTGGAGATCCCAACCTCTACATGCAAGCCTATCATACAAGGCACCAGACATCAAAAAATCCCCAAATCAATTTCGTATCCAGACACAAGCCAACCCTAATAATAGAGGAACAGCAAGATCCTTACCTTTCTCTCCAGCGTGCACTCGATCCGCATCCAGACAGTCAGATCCGCCTCCAGAAATCGCCTCTGTACCCCTGCCTCCGTCGTCAGCAGCTAGGGTTCCATGGCAGAGAGGAACGAGCGGCAGGGAGAAAGGGGAAGAAGAAAGGAAGGGAGGAGAAGGCGTCGGGGCTGGGCTTGGTGGTTAAAGGATAAGGCAGGGGCAGCTGCGTCTTTTCACAAGCCTGATCCACGCTGGAAGAGGGACGTGTCGTGCCACGTCGGACAGAATGGCAATTTTGTTACCTAAGTTTCGAGACGATGGCAAATATGTAGGATCCATTCTTACGATGGTTTCTCAAGGAGCGCCAACCGTAAGGATGGCAAATAATTAAATATCCCAAGGATAATACCTGTTGTTGGTTTGCAGAACAAAAAAATGGATGATACGAAATATGCCTTTTTTTTCCATCTTTTGGTTACCTGATGTGCCGTGTGACTAGAAAACCATGCATCCCCTAACTCGAAATTCCAACTTCCTATATTAACAACAATACAATTGTGCCCTGTAATTGTTGTTTCATCATTTTCATTATTCAGTGCAAATTTCTTTTCCTGCAAGATAAAAGTTCTTCTGTATGGTGACCAAGTTCATGTTTGTGATTAGCAACACATGGTTCAATGGAGGTAGGATCTATGTACTAACCTTTTACGCATGACTGGGATTTGCTATTTATGTGTAATATTACTTACTGAAAAAACTAAGGTTAGTCACATTTATCTCAGTATGCACATATAAATAAGTGAATTTTACATACTAAACTATGTAGTATATAAATAAGTAGCTACATGGCATCTTGTTGAACTAAGTTGGGGAGCAAAATGGAGATGATGGACTACCACATTTTAGAAAAAAGATAGTGAAAAAATTTAGCTAAATATTCTCACTAAAAAACATGCTCATTATCTAGGGTACGAACTCACTACTAAAAGCTACCATCTAATTAAAGTCATGATTCTACTTAGCTCAAATCAATGTGTACAAATAAAAAATCTTTCTCATTCACAATTTTTGAAATTTCTCTAAGTATAAAGCATAAAACTAGGCACAAGTAATGTCAAATAACAGAGAATGAAGTTGCCAACCTTTTGACGCGCTTATATCGAAGAAATCCACAAAATATGCAAAAAATCGGGCAACAACTCCCCCCTCTATGGCGCCATGAGTGAGAGAGCAAGCTCTCTGGAAGAAATGAGCTCGGGCTCAAGGAGGAAGAAGCTGGGCGCGGATTTATACGAAGACAATTAGTACCGGTTGGTGTTAGCAACCGATACTAACGTGCAGTGGTGCACGGGCCCCGCTACTCAGAGCAGTTTAGTACTGGCTGGTGTTACCAGCCGGTACTAAACTGCCACTAGCCGTTGCGGCCCGTCCCCCGAAGCGCACTTTAGTACCGGTTGGTGTTACCAACCGGTACTAAAGTGCTCCCTGGGGCACTGTGCTTACAAACCGGTACTAAATTCATCAATTAGTACCGGTTATAACACAACCGGTACTAACGTACCAGGGACCAAAAGGTCGTTTCTCTAGTAGTGTTTGGATTTTTTTTTTTATTTTAATCCTTTTTAATCTAATATTTTAATAATAACCTGTCCCAAACTAAATTTCCAAGAAGTAGCCCTTTTGGTCGCGGCTAACAAATTGGAGCGACTAATACTTCAGTCGCTCCAAAGCATGTGGCGCGACTAACCATCCACGCTGGCACTCGGCCGCCAGCAAGGTGACGTGGTGGATTTAGTCGCGCCACATGCTTTGGAGCGACTGAGCTATTAGTCGCTCCAATGTGTTTGGCGCGACTAAACCCTTCCCAGGGCCGCCGCGCGCCCCTCTCCTTCTTCCTCCTCCCTTTCTTTCTTTCTCCAGACCGAAGCTGAGGGCGACCGCGCCCATGGCGACCGCGCCGCCCCCCCTTTAGATCAGACCGTTTGTCCACCAAATCAAGGGGGGGATCCGTGGATTTTGCTCCAGGAAGGTAACTCCTCCATCCTATCCACTTGGATCTGTTTTTTTGCCCTTGGTTTGGCCGTGTGGAGGTGCTAGGGTTAGGGTTAGTATTGAGTTCCCATGGTAAAATTAGTACGAAACGGCCACGGTTACTTGTGTTAGATCGTGGATTGTATCGTTGGTGACGCCTTCCTATCGTATGGATTGTCTTGCATGGACGGATTTCGTTGTGCTATTGGCATGTAGATATTGATGTTGTATATGAGTATGAATATTGATTGGTATGTAGGAATCGTTTGTACTATGTTGTGGTGTTGGTGTAGTTGAGACAATGTGGGATGTTTATAGCGCGAAAAACATGTGTACCTTATTGTATATACAAATTTCCCATTGTATATCATGTTAGTTTATGTACTGTACAACGTATATAATTTGTTTGCCATGTATCAGTAGCAAAGATCTGAGATAATGTGGAATTTTGTTCTTAGAAATATAGTTTGCTGTAGATAATTCATTTATATTTTAATTTACGCCGTGCATTACTTTGTGTAATTTTTAGGAAAATGGCGGTCAAAAGGGTCTTCATCTGAGCTTTCTGACATGTCATCATCGTCTACCTCCTCATTCTCAAAGGTGTCATCATCAAAGTTGTTAGCTACTCTACAAGTATCAAAGTCACCTTCATCTCCACTAGCTTCCTCATCTTCAACTTCGACACCATCGTCACTGAGATCATCATCCTCCCCATCTTCATCTTCATTGCAACCATGAATTTCTTCTTGAGTTAAATGCTCTATGGGGTTATCATCTCCATATTCATCTAGGTTATCAATATCAACACCATGCCCACATACATCCACAAAGACCTCACAACAACGAACTTGAGAACCCTGCACCAACTCTTTGTAAATTAACCAATCATCTTCCTTTCTAATTGGCATCAACACATAGTGTGCTCTTTTGTCACCGGCATCAAACCTAGCACGAAGGGTTAACTCCTCTTGCTCATGTCCAACTTTGAACATCTGATTCACACGAGCAATTAAATCCTCATATGAAGGTGGACTACCAAATATTGCCACATCTTCCCTCATACGTGTAAATTCTCCACTTTCATTAACCGTGCCACCGGAGAAGAAACGAACTATACGGTCCATCTACAATGATGCAACCACGAAATGATTTCTCTGAATCAATCTAACAAATATTTTCTATAGTTAAACATTTTCAAAATAATTTTCTACTCATACATAGGCAACAAAAATCTAACCGAAGAAATAATGACCAAATCGTTACATGCAACTCATTCTAGACGAGAAAAGTTCGTTAACATCGACATATTGAGGCACAACCCATCACTAATCATATAGATTTCGTACTAGATTCACCATTCCAACCCAAACCCTAGCCAACTCAAATGCAAAGAAAACACTGATTCACCATTCCAACTCAAATCGAGTGCAAAGACTTGGGTTAAGTGGAGGAGATACCTTGCTTGAGCAAATCCCACTGATTCCCCACACGAATCGAGCGACACACGGGCGGATCTAGATGGGGGGAGGGGCGGTCGCCATGGGGGAGCTTCACCTCGACTTCGGTCTCGGAAAGAATAAGACTGGAGGGAAGAAGGGGTCGGGCGCGCGGTGGCTCTGTATTAGACTTAATCGCGCCAAATTCTTTGGCGCGGCTATAGTCGCGCCGAAGCATGTGGCGCGACTCAGCCCAACCACGTCAGCGCCCACGCGACCAAGCTGGCCCGACCAAGCTGGCGGCCGAGTGCCAGCGTGGATGGTTAGTCGCGCCACATGCTTTGGAGCGACTGAAGTATTAGTCGCTCCAATTTGTTAGCCGCGACCAAAAGGGCTACTTCTTGGAAATTTAGTTTGGGACAGGTTATTATTAAAATATTAGATTAAAAAGGATTAAAATAAAAAAAAAATTCTAGTGTTTGTGTTGCTGCCATTTTAGTTAGAACTCACTTGGGATTGGGAGGAGTGACAATGGTAGCTTAGGCATACATGTTATTTACTGAAGAGACTGACTTATAACTTATAGGACATAAGCGAAAAGAGAGCAACTCCATACGAGTAAACAAAAGGAATCATTGCTGCAGTTTACATAATATTGATAAATTGTAACTGCTGAACCGATATTATGTTCCTGCTTTCTTATGCACAATTTGTTACATGTGGCCATATGAATAAATCTAGGCAGTAAGATAAGGCATATACAAAATGACAATTAATATTGCTTTCTTTTATTCAAGACAGTTTGGTGGTTCAGATCTAACTAATTAGCAAGATAGATTGTTTCTAGGTAAGTTCAGACCTACTTGTTTAGCATTGCACTTTCTTTGGTGGATAGGACTCAGCTTACAAGTTCAGTCTATTCATTTTACAAGCAGAAGAACTTGTTGCTACTGTCTACTTCTAGCTAAAGCAAAGGTTAGTTCTCCCATGTTTTGCCTTCCCTTGGTGCAGCTCTGATTTTGCCTTCAGTCTCATGTTTTGCCTTCCCTTTGGTGCAGCTCTGATTTTGCCCTGGTTGTGTCCAAATTCCAGTCTTGGGCACAAAACTAATCCATTTACCTGTAGCTTTTGGAATCCTTATTGTAGGAAGATTAGTAGATTACTTTAATAATTTATTTAATATCCTTATAATGTACAAATATGTTAAGGTTTAATTCTACATCAATTATCTTTTCAATAACTATTTTGCTAAACATGATACTGCTCAGATGAGTTCTGAATTCTTGTTGCCTAATTTACATGTCATGGTAAAAATAAGATTTTTATACTGCTTAGATCATATATTCATATATGTTAGGCAATCATGTCATTCTAGCTTTATATCCAGCTTTAAAGAAGCGTATTTGTGCTCCTTTTGATAGGATTGTGACCTCTAACTACAACTACAAGCAAAGTTATGAGGTTTATAAGGAGGAGCATGATGAGAAGGTGAGCCTGTTAAGGAAACAAGAGGTGAAGGGTGTGGATTACTCAAAGATGGAGAAGGAGATTGAAAGCTTGAAGTCCAAGATGCTGGTTGCCAACCAGTACATCGAGACCACCATGTAGAGAATTAATCTTATGCTACTTTGTTCTTTTTGTTCTTTGTAGAAAATATTGGTACATTGACAGTTTGGCACTCATGTTGAAAACTATAAGAAAGTGATTTAGATGTAGATTAATCTTCTCGATTGTGTGTTAGTTTGCAGATAGCTGTTATATGTCCTTATAGTTTGGTCAAGGGACACCAAAATTTTATTTTGTGCTCTTGATTTGTTAGAATGTGCAGTGGTTTTCAGCAAAGGAATGGAGAAAAGTCATGCTAATATGAGAAAAATATGGCCTACACATAGGGTTATTGTAATGTATTCTTTGTGATGTCTGTTTATAGCATACCCAGTGTAAATGATATAGCAAGCCTTGTTTATTTCTTTGCACCTCTTCCTTCCTTCGTTTTCTGTAGATCAGTCTGACCTTCACGGCCTTTTACCTGAGTGGTGGGGTGAACGGAATGGAGCACTTCGAGAATAGGTAGATAATAGTGGAATTAATGGAATGATGCCCTTTGAGAATACACAACGTGTGGCTCTAAATGTAACCAAAAATCTGCCTTTTCATTTCTGATCTTTATGATATTTATGTTTCAAATATCGTCATGAACTCATGATAGAGCGCGCATAATGTTCTAGTGGTACTAGAGGGAAGTGGTTTAAGGATTATACAAGGTTGCGACACGGGATCCTCTGTCCCCAATGTTATTCATCCTTGCCATGGAGCCATTGCAAAAGTTGCTGCAACTTGCTACTCAGGATGGTCTTCTCACTCCACTCAATAATAGAACTGCCACCTTAAGAGCCAGCCTTTATGCTGATGACGCAGCTGTATTTCTAAGGCCCTGTTAATTTGGATCCCACCAGATTCTAAGAATCCAGCTTCTAGAATCTGCGTGGGATCCAAACATACTGGATTTTAGCCTCAGATTCTAAAATCTTGGAGCTAGATTTTGAAAATCCCAAAATCTGGAGATAACTAGCTTTTGCCCGATTCTAGAAGCCAAAAGACAAAAATACCCTTCAGCTTTACTTGAAATTACTTCTTCTGCCATCCATCTCTCATATCCTTCCCTGCCCCCGCGCCTACGCCTTGCGCGGCCTTGCCGCCGCAAGCCGTGCGAGGCGCGCCCTCGCTGCTGCAGGTCCCGCGCCCGCGTCCGCCTTTGCCTACGACGGAGCCGCCGCCAGCCGCGTGCCCGCCTCTGCCCGCGCCGGAGCCGTCACAGACCGCTCGCTTGCCTTCGCCCCGCGCTGTAGCCACCGCAGGCCGTGCACCCTCGCCGGAGCAGGCCCACTGAGAGCCCCGCATTAGCACGATAGAAATATAAAAGATAACTTAAGCTCTGAAGTAAGAAAGTAATTATATAAATAAACTCTTCAAAAGAAGGAAAGGATACAAGAGCTTTACCAGAACTCCGAAGACTCCGAAGATCCGAGCTAAGCTCGACTCGACTCTGGACCCGTTCGAGTAAACCCACACGATCTGGGAGCTTGAGTCTCTGACACCACACACAGGCGCTGAGAGTCTCGGAAACGAGGGCGAGAATCGCCGGGCGCCGAATATCCCGAAAATCTCATGGGCATGTTTGGAAACTGTCCAATCCTAACACACTACTCCCTCAGGACTGGTACCACCGAGAAAGAGAATGGCTGGAACCCCTCCCATAGGGATAAGCGGTGCACACGTTTAACATAGTCCCGCGAACCATAGTTCCACCGATACATTTAGACCAGAGCAACAAAGTCCTCCAATCGGCACCCTTCATAGGTATGGCCGCTCTACGCGTCAAATCCTACCACGAGGTGTCCAAAGTTCCTCTCCGATCTGAAGGTCCGTTAATGTCTGCTTACTCCAGCCGGGGGTCCGAAACTCTCAAAGTTTTCCCATCCCAAACGCTCACACCAAGAGGTTTTAAACCACCACTATATCCCACACATGCAAGCATAGCATATCATATATATATATATATATAGTAGTGTAGTAGGCAATCAAAGATGTAGGATATATAAATAGGTTATGCGGGCTCATCATCATCTCATCAATGCAATAAAGCGCTAGCAATTCTACTTGCAATGCCTAATAGGTAAAAAGTCTCAGATGGGCATGAACCTGGAGTTACGTCCTTATCTTCGTCTTCAGCGTAGTCGACGTCGTCGAAAAATGTCCGGGTCCTCCGGGGATCCTAAAGGACGCATACATAAATAAATACCGGCAACTACTAGCAGATAAACACCAATTAAGAACCAATTCAGAAACAAAAAAGGTTCAAATAATAGCAATCTCTAATCTATCATGTTCGTCATGATTTTAGAAAAATACTGAAACTGGTTTCATATTTTTCTGAGCAGGTTGATTTATTATGATTGTTCAAAGTTTAAATCCATTTTCTAGGCTTTTAAATCAATTCCAAAAAAGAAAATAAAACCGCTAGAGACCTAAATGTAAAACATCCAGGGTGGAAGGACCTATATGTAAATTCTCAGGGTCCTATTTGTAATTTCAGAAAAAGTCATGGACTAAACTGCAAAAGTGCAGTGTGGCCGGGATTTGCTGACGTCATCGTGGGCCCAGATGACGTCAGCGTTGACTGGTCAACGTTGACCAATCAATGGTCAATGGGTCAATGGTCCAGGTGCCACGCCACGCAAGCGTGAGGTGGCAGCGGCGTGGCGGCGGGTCCCTGGTGGGTCAAACTTGGTCCAGGGGTTTAAGTGAAAAAGGTGAGGGCTTTCTTGTAAAGCAAGAATAAGGTTTAGGGGGTTACAGGTAAGAAACCAGGGGTGTTCTTGCAGAAGAGAAAGATGGTTCAGGGGCCTTTTGGAAAAAGGACAGGGGCTCACCTGGAAAGGGTAGGACTCAGCCGTGTAGGCTCGGTCTATGGTGAGCCGTGAGGATGGCTCATGAAGACTGGGTCTACGGGATCGTTTTGTGGCAGGTCGGGATCTTTTGTAGATTGCTCTGTGCGGCTAGATAGTGGGGCCTGGAAGCAGGATGCCCCTAGGGTGTTCGACGAAAGGTTCCGGCCGGCGTTCACGTGGCTGGTGCGGCTGGAACGGTGGTGCGGCGGTGCTCCGGTGGGGGTCGACAGTCGACGGGGCTCGGGCGAAGCTCGCCAAGGGTCAGGGTTGTCTAGAGGTAGGTCCTTGGTCTTCGTTTTGGCGGTCGGAACTGGACAACGGTGGGCGGCGGCAGGGGCGCTCTCGCGGGCATGGGATCCTTCCCTGCCGCGACTTGGCCTCACACGGGTCAGCGGCGAGCTGCGTCCGCGTCGCGAAGCGTCGGGACAAGGCTTGCAGCGGCAGCTTGGAACGACGTGGGGTCAAGGCGGCTCGACGGCCAGTTTCACAGGTAGGAGCGGCGGACGGCGGACAGCGGCAAGGCAGGGTTCAGGTACGCGGCGGACGTGGGCGACAGCGCGCGTACGCACAAGATCTAGGCCAGCTAAGGTTTCAGCGGCGTCGAACGGATGGCGGCTAGGCAGACACGGCATACCTAGCTCGAAGGCCAGGCCATAGGACGGGCTAAAGGCGTGCGCGGCGTGGGGCACATGATGTGCACAGACTGAGGCGCCGACGTTCGATCGGTGGCCGAGGAAAAAGATGGCTCAAGGCCGGTTGCAAGGGGAGCTCGCTCGCGGGGCCAGGTCTTGCCTGGACCGCAACGATGCCATGGGGAGGTTGGCCATGGCGGCTCCCGGCCGGCACGATGGCACGGCGTTCCAGTGGAGAGCAAGTTAGAGCGACGCACGGGATCAAGGGCAGAGGTTTGGTGGTGCTCACCGAAGGGCGGATGAAGGGGTTGGCTCGGCTCGGAGAAGGAGGGTGGACGCGGCTGTTGACGCAAAAATCGGGCGGTGATAGATGCGCTAACACACGAATGAAGGCGTGGCCTTAAAATCTGGGGCGTGCCAGTCAATCTGACCTGTTGATTGACAAGGATAAAATCGGACGTTAAGAAACAGCTGAAGAGCCGATTCTCTCGTTAGTGAAATCAAATGTGATAGGACTGATTCCGATGTATAGTGAAATAGCACTGGGAGCCGATAACAATAATCAATCAGCTGAAAGCCGATTGACAACTAAGCAGTAAAAGACAACCGTAAAGTAATCCGATACAGCTTAGTAAAACAACACTTAGAATTAAACTAATCAGCTATTAGATGAATTTTAGGATTAATGCTTTAACAGAGCCGATTAGATAAAACTCTAAGCTGGACAAGTGGTGATAAGAGCTAAAACAACAAGAATAAACTTGAAGATCTAGCAAATATCGATAATTGTCGAATAAATCTAAACGAAGCAACAGTGATGCGCCCGATGCTAAAGCTTAGATATTACTCAGTAGAAGCGGAACTCACGAGCAAGCCTTGGAAATCTGGATCGCCTTGACTAGCTCAGGAGAACTCGTGAAAGAGGAAAAGCTTGACGAAGTCGCCGACTTGTAAGTAAATTGCGAAAAGTAGATGCAAGTAGTAAAAATTTGTGTATTGATGTGTTCGTAACCTCTTCACGACCCTCAGGGTTTATATTTATACCCTGGAATTACAGACTCCTAGTCGATCACGACATGAACAAACTTGACGCAAAAGAAAGAAACTACTTTCACTAAGACTCTAAATAACAATAAAAAGGCCAGCCCATTATGGCCCACTTCAGCCCAAAGCTCGCGACGCCTTCAACCCACTTCTCCGAGTCCGATCCGATTCTGAAGTCTTGAGTCCGATACTGACTCTTCTTATGGAAACAAATCTGATCCAAACATCATCTTTAATTTTAACTCCATCTTCATTGAAATTCCTTCAAGGCGCCGGCTATGACACGTGTCAAAAAACGTCGTCAACACGTGCCCCCCCGGTTTCGGGATAAAATATCATATTATCCCGAAATTCTCGGGCCCTTTCAATTTGTTACCGTTTCTCACGAAACCCGTATTTTTACCCGACCATGCGAAATCTCTCATTTACCCCTGTAGACAAGGCTTATAAATACTTCACTCCTTCTTCCTTCCTTCAGCCGCCGCTTCATCTTCACCATCGCCGCCGTCTCAACCGCTGTTAAGCGCAAGTCTTCAAGGAAACTCGCCTCAACCTCATCAACTCCCTTCAAGCGGACTCCTCAACTTTTGCAAATCATAATGGCTTCAAGCTCCTTCGCCCCTAAGGTAATAGACCTCAACTCCTTTTCCTCTGTTCTTTGCTGTTCTTCGTCTTCCCCAACAATGCTCTCATGTCTTTTTGTAGATTTAAAATTTCTTTTTCTTACTCTTTCTCTAGGCCCCTGTGAATGAGACCACAATCCCCATTCCAGATACCCCTGGTCTGTTCATTTTGGGTCCGATTGGCAACGAAGATCCAATCGATTTCATCAATCTTGAAACCAATCGCCTTCCCTTTAAGCAGCTATCGGATCCTCTCTCCCCATGGAAGGATGCCTTTAGATCTTGGCCCATAGTAATCTCAGGATGGAGGAACTGGTATCTCCACATGAGCAGCAAACGAGCCGATTGGGAAACCTATCAGATCGGCCAATGCCTCATCCTTTCTCTATCAAACATCAAGAAGAACGAGACGCTTTTGATAGCCGCCTCTCACTTCTGGTCCGATGCTCTGAAAGCCTTTCTTTTTGGCCATGGTCCAATGATGCCTACCCTCCTCGTCGTAGTTATGTTGACAGGTTTGAACATAACTTCAACAAACAGATTCGACAATCTCGCCAAACCTAGTCACATCATCACAGTGGCCAAGATAGGATGGAAAGAATATATCTCCACTTATTCAAAGAGCCAAGGACCGATCGATCACAAGGAATATTCAGCCTTCCTTCTGATGTGGCTAGAGAAATTCGTATTCTGTGGAAAAGCCTTTGCCCCTTGCGTTAAATATCAGAAAGTGGCCGAGCATCTGGCATCGGGCAACCTCCTCCCTTTGGGCAAGTATCTTCTTGGATCAGTCTACCAACTGCTGCACGAAGTATCGATTCTATTGAGGAAAGTAGAACCGAATTCCTGTCTCAGTGGCCCTTGGTGGTTCATAAACCTATGGCTAAACCTGCACATGCACAAGGCCTGGAAAGCAGATCTTTTCAATCAAAGTTTTCCATCGGACCAGACAGAAGGAAACAAGATCATCCCTCGTCGATGCACCTCCTTCGGAAAAGCAGCTGCAGTCCTTGACGGTGACAAAATGTCTCCGAATCAGTTGGTTGCATACTTCAATTGCTTTTACAATGGCCTCAGCAAATCGGCTCTGATCTGGTTTGCTTATGAAGACCCCAACAATTCCTTTGAAAATCCGATTATCTTTCAACTGGACTCGGTTTTATCGGACGATAGTATGAAATAGATCTTCAAAGAAATGAACCAACGTCGAAAACGGTCTCTCTTTTTGCCGCCTTCTAGACCGAGTTCCTGATCTAGATATGTCCGATCTGGATACATGGAAGCTGGTAGGCATCACCTCTATAGCCACATCGACCTTCAAGAATTGGTGGGCTGAGTGGTCACAACATCTTTTCTGTGAGCCGGCTTCATCATACTGCAAAATATTTGATCCGGACTTCTCGACCACACTAAAGGTATTTACAGTTTCCATAAAAATTTCTAACCTTTGATCATTTCGATTATTAACCCCTTTCATCTGTAGGAGAAGCGATTCCCTCCCCCAAAAACTAGCAGAAGTAGCCAACCGATCAAGTATGCCTCTGCAACCGATACTCCCATATCGAATATAACGCTCCATCAGCAGGAGATATTCTTAAGGGGAAATCGGCCAAGCGTAAGACTGGTACTTCTTCAAAGAAAACAACCAAGAAGATCAAGATTACAACAGTTAGCACTCAACTGGCAACTGATCTGCTCATCGGTGCATTCCAAGATACAAACCCCCACCTTTCTCCGATAGCAGGTATCGATTTCTTTTCTTACTCCAAGTTCCTCTTTTTATTCTTAACAATCAAACTTGACTCACGCGTTTTTTACAGAGCAAGAAAACAAAGAAAACGTAGGACCGATGCCGCCTCCTGCACTTCGTCAGAATTCCCAGCTTCATCATCATCGAACCATCCTGAGCTTAACCCACTTGGTAACGATCTTTCTTAGCATGCATCTGATATCGATCCATCCTTGATAATATGACAATTGCTTTCTTTCAGAAAAAGTGACCGATACACAGCCAGAAGAATCGGTGATTCAAACAACAGAAGGTCGCCCTCAACAAGAAACGGAGATAACAATTCCTCAGCAAACGCCCTTAAGCTTACTTTGAATTCATTTAGAATGTCCGATCCTACTCTTAACACCTTTTTTTTCTTCAGAACGATTCAGCTGGAATCCCCTCCATCGCTGAAGAACAGTTCAATCGGAACCACCTCCGATTTTACCACCAAGACAGCCCACTCAATTCGACGAAATCAACTTGAAACACGTTATTCATTAGTTCATTATCCGATTCCTACCCTTCTTCCCCGTTATTAACACAAATTTTTCTGTTCCTCAGGCGCAAGATTCGATCGACAACAGCTTTTTTGATTTTGCAATCAAAGATCTTTTGGACGACGATGAAGTACAATCGGCCGAAACAAGGATCTCTCCGACCGTGGTCATCCCATCAACTGACGTCAGTGCTTCATCGCTTCCAGAAGATATCAAAAACAAACTGTCGGACCTCCAGGTTCTGTTGGAACAAGACACGTCCGTTTTAGTCCAAGATGCCGGGCCGATCCGATCGGTCCTTCACCAGTTACGATCACACCTTGATCGCAAAGCTCAAGAGGCCATCATTCCTGCGGCCTACATCGAAGGTCGCCAAATCGAATCTATTGAAGCTCGCCAAAAATTAACCGATCTTCAGAATCGGGAATCCTTGATAAAGGAATCGGAAGCGAAGAGGGATCTGGCCAACACCACTAAGGATAAGATCCAATTCCTTGAAATAAGTCGTCCTTCCATAGTAGCGAAAATTGACAAACTGAAAGCTCGCAAAGTAGAGCTGGCGAACGAGCTCCGATTGGTTAGTCAACAACTCGAAGAAGAGGAAACAAGACTGCAGCAGCTTCCATCCATCATCGAAGATCTCAATAAGACCCTCAAGACTCAAGCATCCGAGGCTTTCAAGCTCCATAAAAGCATTTCAGCGCAGCAAGGCTCCATCGAAGCTCATCAACGCGTCATTGATGATATAGATTAGATATGCCTGCGAGCGTTAAATGTAGTCCCGTCCCTCATATGATGACTTGTAATCTGAGCACATTTATTGGCTTGTAATGAATATTATTTCCTGTAGATTTGACCTCTACTCGCTACTTTAATTTACGCATGACTCCTCGATTGATTCTCTGATCTCTGCTATCAACCCGCATTGATGTCATAGCTGATTCACAAGCTTTTTCAGACTCTCTGAATCAAGAGATTTAATACTGTCTCATAAATGCTCCCAACCAAAAGCCTCTATAAATACCACACCATCTCCCCTTCACATATCACAGACACCAATTCTTTGCAAAAAATGGCTCCCTTTCAACAGGTGAACAATTTTTTCTTAACTCGATCTATCATTTCTTTTCTCAATCTAATTTTCCTCTCAAATATTTCAGAGGCTTGACGAAATCATCACATCGCTCCAAGCTAGTAATCATCTTTCTGCAGGAGACGAATACTTCCTTGAGAGTCATGCTGAAGAAATCAAAGAGAGACTTCCACCAGGAATCATCTCCGTGCTTCATTCAATCCACATCAACACCATGCCCCCGGCGGAATGAACCAAGTTCGCCATCAAATCCAAGCTCTTCAACTTTCTCTCTGTCTTCTCGAAGAACAACTTGCTCGCCTAGAATCAAGAAGAGACGTGATAATTGTTGACGGCCATTATTACCTCGTAGTGACCGTCAATATTTCGGTAAAATGAGGATGATCATACCATATTCAATGCATAAAACTATTTTTATTGACAAATTCCACAAGTTTTGGATGAGCTGTGCTTGCAGGATGAACCAGGAGAAACAAGGGCCAAACCTGGCACAGGGCCAGGCCGACCGGCCTAGGCCAGGCCGACCGGCCTCCCCTGGCCAGGTCTGGCCATGTCACTGATCCACAAGCCATGCCAAGTGGCACCAGGGCCAGGCCGGCCGGCCTAGGCCGGGCCGACCGGCCTCCCTCTGTGGCCGCCACGTCTCCCCCTTCGCGTGAAGACTAAGCAGATCCTTGGCGTGCTAATGCCACAATTGACATAACCTCGCTAGTCACCCGCATTGCCACCCATGTTGCTGCTTTGCAGGGCGCTCAAGTCACTTTCCTTCCCGCTACACAAGAGTATCAGTCTTGCATTAGTTTAGACCATTTTATCCAGGGTCACTTGATGCACGAGGGCCCTGGCCATACTCTTTTCATGTGTTATCCTGGTTTCATCGACGAAGTCGAGCTTCCATGCCCAGCTTTGTCGCTGAGATCAACGAAAAGTCTAACCATGCAGCTTAGAAGGAGGGAACCCGCTCGCCGCAGTGTTGCAGGCCTTGCAACACGTGGCAGGCGAGCTAGGCATGACAGTGAAGCCGGAACATCTACCGCACCTCAGCCCGAGTACGACTACCAGCAGCCGACGGAGAACCCCACTGCCAACATGAGTTTTGAGGAGGCGTTCAACTACCATCAAGGAACGGCAGGATACGGCCCGCAGGTCGGACCATCCGCCTCCGCCAGGTATGACTACGAGAACCCGGTCTCCCGGGGGATCGCTGATCTTAGTACCAGGTTGGAGACGATGACTCTGCAACAACAGCAGCTCAGAGATGAAGTTGCACACAACACCGATCTCACGCAGCAGAACTGGGGGATGACCACATCCCTCCAGATCGACATTCACGGCTTCTTCGACTACATGCACTACGACCCCAACCAGTACTACCAGTGAGCTTCATCGAAGCTTGGGGGAGTCTCAGGTATGATCGAAAGCCGTTGCCGTTGCCCTTGCCTTGCCGTTGCCTTTGCCTTGCCTTGCCGTTGCCGTTGCCTTGCCTTGCCTTTGCCTTGCCTTGCCGTTGCCGTTGCCGTTGCCTTGCCTTGCCTTTGCCTTGCCTTGCCTTGCCTTGCCTTGCTTTGCTATGATAAAAGAATTAAATGCTAAATAATAATAATAATAATAATAATAATAATAATAAATAAAATAAAATAATCATAATAAAAGCTCCAAAAGATGTCTTTATGTATGGAATTATGGTTGAGAACCTCTGGAATGATGAAAAGTTGCTCTGTTTATGCCCTCTAAGTGCCTCGTGCTTAATCCTTTACTCTTGAGTATTTGAGTTCGTTGGCATTTAAGGATCTGCCATGATAAAACTGTGGGAGCAAGAGCACTTGTTCATTGTTTAAGTTATTGCGAGTTTTGATATGGTTTGTTTCGAGGTATAACTGCATGCTTAGTAAGGAACCTCTCGGAAGTTTTTATAAAATGTTACATGGTGAATCTTCCTCGATGGTTTAAAATGTCCTATCCAGAGCCTAAACAGTTATACATTTGTTGAACTACCATATGGTATCTTGATTTGCTTTGAGTCTTGTCGAATGGTGAAGTCCGCTTGCAGAAGGCACTTGACATTTACCGGTCTTCCCATCCACCTTAGCCTCAAAATGTCCGACTAGTCAAAGTCCCGTTCCGGGGTTGACGTCCACCGTCGATGGCATACACTCACCTCATCATAAAGCTCACCCCAAAGGTCCTCAATTACTCCATACAAAGTTGAATTCCTCTCTGTTACCAAAGTAAGAGAAGAGATGTATTCGAAAAAAAAAATGGAGACAAATGCTCCATCTGAAAAAAAGAGAGAGAAAGAAAAGAAACATCTCAAAAATATGAGAGAGAAAAAAAATGGAGTCCCAAGACCTTTGAGCATCACACCTTCTCCCTCTCCATTTGAAACCCCATGAATTCCAAAGACCGGAATTTGACGAGTGCCATCGCTCGCGGACCACTCTTCGACTCGACAACAGAAGTAACCAAGGTATGCCACTCTTACCCTACCTACAACTCCACTTCAGCCTTAGTGTAGGGAAAAATTGGTCAATCCCGACCAAGAGTGAGGATTACCCACCTTGAGTGACTCGAGAGTACCATCGGGGAATGAATAAACCATCTTTTGAAAAATTCATATCTTCCGAGATGGAACCTGAAAAGTTGCAGGAAATACTTTAGAGATGATCGTTCAAGCTCTCAATAGCCCAAAACGTGAACCGCTGCAGCCCCACGTGGAACCATGGTATGAGTTCTCTTTTATGCCAACTTATTCAAGTGATTCGTTGAGTTTTGGCTTAAGCACAAGGTACTTTAAGAGTATACACATTGAAGCAACTCCTGACCTACCGAACCTAGAGTCCTAGCCTTGCTCGAGTACGAGCAAGAGTCTAAGCTTGGGGGCAGTGTTGACGGCCATTATTACCTCGTAGTGACCGTCAACATTTCGGTAAAATGAGGATGATCATACCATATTCAATGCATAAAACTATTTTTATTGACAAATTCCATAAGTTTTGGATGAGTTGTGCTTGCAGGATGAACCAGGAGAAACAAGGGCCAAACCTGGCACAGGGCCAGGCCGGCCGGCCTAGGCCAGGCCGACCGGCCTCCCCTGGCCAGGTCTGGCCACGTCACTGATCCACAAGCCATGCCAAGTGGCACCAGGGCCAGGCCGGCCGGCCTAGCCCAGGCCGACCGGCCTCCCTCTGTGGCCGCCACGTCTCCCCCTTCGCGTGAAGACTAAGTAGGTCCTTGGCGTGCTAATGACGCTGACATCCACCCCCTGGAGGCTATAAAAGGCAGCTCATTCACCTTGGGAAGACACACACCACATCACTCAAGTCTTTACTTGAAGGGAGCTCTAGTATCTTTTTCATTTCTTAGATTAGGATCAGAGTTAGGAGTAGAGTCGAGTCGAGCTTAGCTCGAATCTTCGGAGTCTTAGGAGTTCTGGTAAAGCTCTTGTATCCTTTCCTTCTTCTGTAGAGTTTATTTATATAATTACTTTCTTACTTCAGAGCTTAAGTTATCTTTTATATTTCTATCTTGCTCTTCTTTTAGAGTAAAGATCTTGCTCTCTTTAGAGCAAAGTCCTATCCCCTTTAGTTTTAGTATAGAGTTTAGTTTAGCTCTACCGGGCTTTATCTCGCGGGTTTGCTCGCCTTGACCGGGCCGTAAGACGCCTTAGGGAAGACGGGGATTTCTCTTGACAGGCCTCAAGAGAAATCTTAATCATCGAGTGCAGACGTGGTGTCTGGCTTGTTGATTAACTAGGAAGCGTGTTGCACCCCACGGAACTGCAGTGGTAGGCGGCAGGTGGTGACAGCCCTGTCCGTCCTTCATAATCCACCACGTTCGGGTGTACTCATAACAGTAGTGCTGAGCCCGGAGAACCCCCTCTCTCATCCCGTTCTGAGGTTCTCCCGTTCTATCCGTCGAAGCGAGCTCTGTTCCCGGCATCTAAGCTAGGGTCTAGGCTAAGGCTAGAGTGCCTTTTGCTCTGAGTTAGAAAGAGTCTAGGTCCGGTCTCTTCCAGCGTCTTTCCTTTTCTTTAGAAATAGGTGCTCCGTGTGTCGCTGGTCTTTCAGACCTTCTATCCGGTCATTAACTTGACCATTATCCACCCAAACCTAGAGTTTGTGCCCCTAGGTTTGTGGCTTGATATTTCTGGCAAGATATATCATTTCATTCTTCAATACACTTTAACCATCTGCTTCCCTGCGGAAATATAAATACGATACTCTGGGGTTACTCCCAAGGTGAAGTGCTACAACGAGATATATTCTGTGCGCTTGCAGAATTAATTTTGCATACAACGACATATATCTACGCGCTCTTGAGCGTTGCTAAAACGTGACGCTAAGGAGTGCCAACAATAATCGGTGCAGAGAATCTGATAAACTCAACCCGCATCTCAAGGGATGGAACAATAAGACTCCTTCATGAACAACAAGAGATTGCCGCATCCTTTGAGCAGCATGAGAATCATTGCAGGGCAATCGTGACAATCCAAGAATATTTAGATTCCCTGTAATTTTATTTTTATTTTTTGCACTAAGGGCGATGTTTATCACATCGGCCATGTATCTTCCGATTTTAGATCAAATCGGATCAGAACTTTCGAAGCGGCTAAGAATCCGATTCGCTTGTCCTTGCATGTATTTCCGATCAGTAATCAGCTCATGAATCTACCCAAATACTAGGGTAATACTTTTTCAAATATTTCCCATTCAAAGCTCTTATAAATATTTCTCCTTCAAGCGTTTCCAAGATATATGCATTACCCGACGCACATCGATGAATTCGATACGGTCCTTCCCAAGTCGGAGACCATTTTCCGAATTTAGAATCTTTTGATCCGATTGGCAACACTAGTTTCCAAACTGAGATCTCCTTCAACAAAACTCTTAAATTTTACCTTCTTATCGTACCATCGAGCCACACGTGCTTTATCCTTTTCGATATTACTTAATGCTCTTAACCGATGACTAGCCAAATCTTTTAATTCTTCTTTCATCAAAATAGCATAATTTTCAACTGCTAATTCATCTTGAAGGTCAATACGCCGAGATGTAGTTTTAATTTCCCAAGGTAAAATGGCATCATGACCATAAACCAACTGATAAGGAGATAATTTTGTAGCACCATGACATGCCATCCGATATGCCCATAAAGATTCACTTAACATAACATGCCACCTCTTAGGTTTCTCTTCAATTTTTCTTTTTATCAACTTGATTATCCCCTTATTCGAAGAGTCGGCTTGACCATTGGCTTGAGCATAATAAGGAGATGAATTCAATAACTTAATCCCCATGTTTGACGCGAACTCTTCAAATTCTCCAAAAATAAACATAGTTCCCTGATCAGTAGTTATAGTCTGTGGAATACCAAATCGATAGATGATGTGTTCTTTAACGAACTCAATCATATCAACCGATGTCACATTCTTCAGAGGTATAGCTTCAACCCATTTAGTAAAGTAATCGGTCGCCACGACTATAAATTTATGATTTTTACTAGACGACGGATTAATCTGTCCGATCAAATCGATTTCCCATCCTCTAAAAGGCCACGGCTTAATAATCGGATTCATAGCCGAAGCTGGAGCTCTCTGAACATTACCAAACTTTTGACAACCTTGGCAACCTTTATAATATTGAAAGCAATCTTCGAGAATAGTCGGCCAAAAATATCCGTTTTGTCGAATCATCCACTTCATCTTAAAAGTCGACTGATGTGCCTCACAAACTCCTTCATGAATCTCGCCCATCAACACCTTAGCCTCTTCAGAACCGACATATTTGAGTAATACTCCATCAAGAGTTCGATAGTACAACTTGTCATCCATCAAAACATATTTAATTGCTTGCAATCTTATTCTCCTATCGGTTCTCAGACGGGTCCTTCAAATAATCAAACACTTCCTTTCTCCAATCATCATCAGCAAAACCTGATTCTAAAACGTCTTGAATCGGTCGATACCCTGAAGCACTCTGAGCCAATCGATTAGCCTCATGATCATGAAGTTTTGGGATATGTTCAATTGTTACCATCTTAAATTCTTTCAATAATTGGAGACACTCATCGCGATATCCTAAAAGAATATCATCATTGCATTCATACTCCTTAGATAACTGTTTCACAACTAACATCGAATCTCCAAATATTTCAACAGCATCGGCCTTAACCTCTCGTAATAGTTGTAAACCTTTAAGAACTCCCTGATACTCAGCTTGATTATTAGTGGCAGTCTTCTCAATCGGTATCGCAAAGTCGTAACTTGCCCCCCGGGGCGAGATGAGCACCACTCCGATACCAGATCCAACTCCGCAAGCCGATCCATCAAAGAAAAGTGACCAAGGAACTGGCTCTACCATGACTTCATCCGATCCACAATGTTGAGCAACAAAATCAGCCAATACTTGTCCCTTAATAGCTTTAGTAGATTCATATCACAAATCAAATTCTGAAAGGGCTAAGATCCATTTACCGATTCTTCCATTCAAAATCGGCAAAGATAACATATATCGGACCACATCATCTTTGCTTACAACAATGCACTCAGCCGACAATAAATAATGCCTCAATTTGGTACAAGAGAAATACAAGCATAAGCATAATTTTTCAATGGGAGAATATCTTGTTTCAGCATCCAATAACCTTCTCACAAAATAAACAACCCGTTCTTTTCCTTCAAATTCTTGAACAAGAGCAGATCCGATTGCAGTTTCATTAGCCGATAAATATAATTTAAATGGCTTACCTTTCTGTGGAGGAACTAAAATCAGAGGAGAAGTCAAATACTCTTTAATTTTATCTAGAGCTTCTTGTTGCTCCTTTCCCATACAAACTCTTGATCGGTCTTTAATTTTAACAATGGAGTAAACGGCTTAATCTTGCCAGACAGATTAGATATGAATCTTTTGATGAAATTGATTTTTCTGATCAACGATTGAAGTTCTTTCTTATTTTCAGGGGCAACCACTTTATTAATTGAACTGATACTCTTCTGGCTAATTTCGATTCCCCTTTCATGAACCATAAACCCCAGAAACTGTCCAGCCGATACTCCAAAAGCACACTTGAGTGGATTCATCTTGAGACCATGTTTCCTCGTACACTCTAATGTGCGTCGTAAATCGGTTAAATGATCATCATAACTCTCCGATTTAACCACCACATCATCAATGTATATTTCAACAATTTTTCCAATAATCTCATGAAAAATATAATTCATGGCCCTTTGATAGGTAGCACCACCATTTTTAAGTCCAAAAGTCATCACGACCAACTCATATAATCCGATGTGAGCAGGGCATCGGAACGCAGTTTTATGAATATCTTCAACTGCCATTAAGATTTGATTATATCCAGCATTTCCATCCATGAAACTAATAACTTTATGTCCTGCTGTCGCATCAACTTGCACATCGGCGATCGGCATCGGATATCCATCCATCGGAGTCGCTTTATTAAGATCCCTAAAATCAATGCAAACTCGAAGCTTTCCATTTTTCTTGTAAACAGGGACGATATTTGAAATCTACTCGGCATACCGGCATTGCCTAATAAACTTAGCATCTATGAGCCGAGTAATTTCCGCCTTAATATCATATAAAATTTTAGGATCACAATGACGAGACGGCTGTTGATACGGCCGAAACCCTCGTTTGATCGGTAACCAATGTTCAACAACTGATCGTTCTAATCCAGGCATCTCAAAATAATCCCAAGCAAAACAATCTTTATATTCTCTCAATAAAGTTATCAATTTAGCTTTAAACTCAGGATCTAACTTAGCACATACATACGTCGGCCTAGGCTTGCTACCATCTCCTAAATCGATTTCTTCTATTTTATCAGCCGACGTAAACCCATAGCCTAGTTTTCCATCATCTTCTACATCCATTAAGTCAATTCTTCAGGACCGACTGCTTGGATCGGTTGTAGACCAAAATCAGACATCTTGAGGAAGTCGAGATCAATAGCCTGTCCGGATATACAAGTCACCTCATAGCACCAAGGACACACTTCAGCTGTCGCAATATTAAATGGAGCATCAGCTTTCACCACCTCTACCGAATCCCCAACCCATTGAATTACACATTGATGCATTGTAAATGGAATACAACAATTAGCATGAATCCAATCCCGTCCTAGGAGCATGTTGTAAGAACTTTTGCCATTGATGATAAAGAAAGTAGTAGGCAAAGTCTTACTCCCGATCGTCAAATCAACTCAAAGTGCCCCTCGAGCTGGAGAAGTCTTCCCTTCGAAATCTCTGAGCATCAGATCGGTTTTCATCAAATCAGATTCACCCTTACCGAGTTTTCTCAACACGACATATGGCACAAGATTGACAGTAGCACCACCATCGACTAACATTCTAGTCATCGGAGTTCCGTTAATATATCCCTTTAAAAATAAAGGTTTTAAATGCTGTCGGTCCTCTTCATCTGGCTTCTCAAAAGTAGCAGTTGCCGGATCGAACGTCAATTGAGCAACTCCTTCTTCAACATCCGATTCTATGACTTCATCGGATGCCATAAATTCTCTTGGCAAAATAAATGCCATAAGTACATCTGCAGCTGGAGCATCATTCGGATTTTGATCTTGAGCCTTTACACGCCAAACTTGATTCCGGCTGCCCTTGTTATTATTATGACGTTGTTCTTCCAGCTCGATTTGCCTCAACCTCTGAACACGTCTCTTCTGTGATTTGGTCAAACCCTCAGGACACCATTGGGGTTGTGGTTCTTTGAATCGGTGAAACGGCTGTCGTCCATGAACCGATTCCCTTTCAGGATCCATTCGCATGATCTCATCATCAGGGACACGATCATTAGCCATATCTTCAATTTCTTGGCTCATACATGGCTTCTTTCCTAATCGATCCCTTATATCGACCCTATGACCAAGCCTTTCATGAACAGAAACACGCTGATTCGAATCTCCTTGTCGATCCCTATCATCAAACCGTCGATCTCTGAACATTGATCGATCCTGATTTCCCTAGTTTCGGTTATCCAGCCGATTAGATTTCTCTTCGACGCACGCCTTTTATTTGCCCGAGTGTTCCAGCCTTGCCCATTGCACTCTGGACAATTTTCAGGAGTTGATAATTTAATTCCTTCCTCCCAGCAATAGATAAAGAAGGGACATCTCCAATGATCAGCATTGCTTTGTCTCGTTTCCTCTTTAAATCGAATCTGTTCATTCTCCCTTCGGAACTTACTGATCAACCCTTGAGAAGTAACACGCCTTTCTTGACTCCTAGAACTTCCAGATTCCTCCAATCTTCCCTTTCCCTTTAGATCGGTTATAGAAACCTGTACTTTAGGATCAACGACCCCTTTTTCTCTAGCCAGTTGTGAAGTGAGCATTTTCTTAGGAACAACCTCTTCTCTGGATACCTCTACCATATTGATGGGAAAAGGATGTTGATCAATTTTCATTGGCTTTGTAGGCTTCATAGGCAATTCAAACTTGATCTTTCCTTGCTCAATAGCCGATTGTAACTATTGACGGAATACTTTGCAATCATTTGTATTATGAGAAGTAGCGTTATGAAACTTGCAGTAAACCATCTTTTTTAACTCTTCTTCTGAAGGAATCCTACGATAAGCGGACAACTTGAGCAATCCTTCTTTCAAAAGCATATCAAAAATTTTATCGTCCTTTGTAATATCAAAGCCGAACTTTTCAGGCTCCTTCTTAGCAAAAGGGACTGAAATCGGTTTTTTATTCTTAACCCACTCAGCAAGACCGATTTCTTCCCCTTCATCAGATTCAGAATCAGAACCATAGCTCGCATAGTTGACCCTTTTCTGAAAATTTCTTCTCGGCTCATGTGGCTGATTTTCATGCCCAGACAACCTCTGCACAATCTGGCTTATACTTTCGAACTCCTGATTAGCAAACTTCTCTTTCAAGTACGGCAACAATCCATCGAAAGCTACCTCAGCCAATTGTTTGTCAGTCAACATCAAGCTGAAACATTTATTTCTGACATCTCTGAATCGAGCGATAAATGTAGAAACTGATTCATCATTCCTTTGCCTCATGTTGGTCAAATCAGAAAGTTTCTTCTCATGAACTCCAGCAAGAAGTATTGATGAAATTGCCTCTCCAAATCGGACCATGTGACCACAGAATTAGGTGGCAATGTCATGAACCAGTTAAAAGCTGAGCCAGACAAAGAACTTGAAAACAATCGGACCCTTAATGCATCAACGTTAGCAGCTTCTCCACATTGCATAAGAAATCGGCTAACATGTTCAACAGTTGACACATCATCTTGACCAGTAAACTTTGTAAACTCAGGGATCCGATATCGATGAGGATAGGACATCATGTCATAATGCGCAGGATAAGGAGGACGATACATGACATTCTGCACCTTTGGCTTTAAGCCAAACTGATTCCGAATCACATGACCAATCAATCTGTTTATGAGGAGATTGTTCTGCAGGTTGATCATCCGATTGATGATTTGGCGGCCCTCTTGATTGAAAGTTGGTTGGTGTTGTCGGGGCTGGAGGTGCCATTGGAACAGGCGCGCGGGAGGAGCAGGAGGCACATAAGGAGCAGAAGGCGCATAAGTTTGAATCGGCTGAGAAGCCGATACACTTGTCTGACCATGCGGCACCATCTGTCCATATTGCTATCTATCGAACGGAGAAAAGCTAGCTAGTACTCGAATTTGCTGTATGGTTATGTGATTACCATCTACAAGAGACCAAGTTTCTCCGTCGCTATGTTTGACCCAAGCAGCACCTTCTCCTGACGTGACATTTTCTTCTTCTTTCTTCTTTTCAAAATCAGGCGGCATGCCCCAACCTGTCTGTGGATTATACGTACCAGTTCCCAAACCTTTAGAAGTTGTCTAATGTGAAGTATGTGTATCTGCCATCTGAGAAACTGATTGTCCTGATGAATCAACAGGCATGGTATTTGCAGTGGTTACTCCAATCGGCTGATTGTCCGATTGATTCTGAGAAGATGTAGCATTGGCAGAAGAAGACTCTGGAACTTGCTGACGGCGTAGTTGTAGCTGGAACTGATGCACTGATATTGGGTGTTGTATGTGGAACCGGTGTAAAAGTCCTGCTGCAGCACTAGATGCAAACGGAACAGATCCGAATGCTGGAGTAGCGGGAGATCCATAGAAAGGGGGAATACCATAGTAAGGATATGGAGCATGATATGCTGGACCTCTGAATCCCGCCAGTGTTGGATCTTCACGCAGTTGAGCCAATACGGCATTACGAACCGTATTTTTCAGTACATGTGATTGGTTAATAAAAGCATGATGAATAGAATTGTCAACCATCTCCTGAAGCTTCCCTGATGATTCAGCAATAGTGATTGTACGTGGAAGAGGAAGTGGAGCTTTCTTAATGGCTTCCCCTCGTTTAGTAGAACTAAACAATTTTAGACACTCATTACGGTACTCCTGTTAATGAAGATCAAATTCCTTTCTCTGCTCTTCATTCAGATCATCATATGTTACATTAATAATATTTTCATCATGAAGATCAGAGTTATTGTGCTCCTTAGGATCGATTGGCTTCTTCGGAGGCATCGTGAATTTTCTCTTCGGGTCCCACCGGGCGTGCCAAAAGTATGTTGACGCAAAAATCGGGCGGTGACAGATGCGCTAACACATGAACGAAGGCGTGGCCTTGAAATCCGGGGCGTGCCAGTCAATCTGACCTGTTGATTGACAAGGATAAAATCGGACGTTAAGAAACAGCTGAAGAGCCGATTCTCTCGTTAGTAAATCGAATGTGATAGGACCGATTCCGATGTATAGTGAAACAGCACGGGGAGCCGATTCCGATAATCAATCAGCTGAAAGGCGATTGACAACTAAGCAGTAAAATACAACCGTAAAGTAATCCGATACAGCTTAGTAAAACAACACTTAGAATTAAACTAATCAGCTATTAGATGAATTTTAGGATTAATGCTTTAACAGAGCCGATTAGATAAAACTCTAAGCTGGATAAGTGGTGATAAGAGCTAAAACAACAAGAATAAACTTGAAGATCTAGCAAATATCAATAATTGTCGAATAAATCTAAACGAAGCAACAGCGATGCGCCCGATGCTAAAGCTTAGATATTACTCAGTAGAAGCGGAACTCACGAGCAAGCCTTGGAGATCTGGATCGCCTTGACTAGCTCAGGAGAACTCGTGAACGAGAAAAATCTTGACGAAGTCGCCGACTTGTAAGTAAATTGCGAAAAGTAGATGCAAGTAGTAAAAATTTGTGTATTGATGTGTTCGTAACCTCTTCATGACCCTCAGGGTTTATATTTATACCCTGGAATTACAGACTCCTAGTCGATCACGACATGAACAAACTTGACGCAAAAGAAAGAAACTACTTTGACTAAGACTCTAAATAACAATAAAAAGGCCAGCCCATTATGGCCCACTTCAGCCCAAAGCTCGCGACGCCTTCAACCCACTTCTTCGAGTCCGATCCGATTCTGAAGTCTTGAGTCCGATACTGACTCTTCTTATGGAAACAAATCTGATCCAAACATCATCTTCAATTTTAACTCCATCTTCATTGAAATTCCTTCAAGGCGCCGGCTATGACACGTGTCAAAAAACGTCGTCAACAGCGGCGTAGTCGTTGACGAGTAGCGACAAGGTTCTCTTCTTGCTCGGGGTGGCGGCGACGGCGGCGAGGGAGCAGAGGAGGTGGCACTCAGAGCTTGGCGGCGGTGACGGCGTCTTGGCGTCCACAGCGGTGGCGGCGCGGTGCTCAGGGTTGTGGTGCGTGGCGTCGCGGGCCTCTCGTCCGGTTCCTCTCCACCTCTGCGATGTCGTCGTGCGCGGCGGCTCGGGCGACATCCTTGGGCGGCGGCTCCTCCTTCCTCTCTTTCTCTTCTCCCTGCTGGTGGTAGCGTGAAGGAAACCCCAAGGGACAGCTCGGACAGAGGGAGGCACCGACGCCCTTGGCTTTATAGCGGCGGCGCCAGGGAAGCGCTCGGTTTGGGCTCGATCGAGGGCCAGGGATTCACGGAAGACACGCGGAAGCAGATCGCGGGGAAAGGCGCTATGGTTTGGCGAGGCAGGCTGATGTGATGGCCGACATGGGCGTGCGGGCCAGCCGGCAGCGATGGTAAGATGGGGAAAACGCACGGGCAGTCTTCTAGAAGGCTCTATCGCCTAGGGTTTGGGGGGCCACGGGTGCGCGCCGCGGGCGCGGGCGTGTTCAAGGCGTGCTCGTCACCCTATCGCGATGCGAAGGCATGAAAGAGCATCTAGGCCCCTAAAAGTGTTTTGGTAATTAATGACAACCATCATGGACTAACAATTCTATTAAGATTATGAGATTAGGTTAGTCCAGATGAATGGATGAGCTTCAATGGATGGATTACGAGATATCGCTGAATATTGAAGAAAATGGATGCTAGAGGAAAAGGTAAAAGATAGGATGTTTTCTTTTACCGGTCACAAGGAGTATTAGAGAAGAATTTTGGCCGGATTAATAGGCTAGATAGTCGTACTATTAAGAGGGGTCAATTGTGTTTGAATGATGAAACTCTAGTGCCAACTTGCTTATATAGTCTTAATGCATGCATGAGAGCTAACTTCGTTTGAGAAAAGTTGGATAGAAAACGAGAAAGTTGAAGGGGTTTCTACCCTGCCAATTTTGGTTAGGCAGACGGTCCGCCCATGGGGTGGCGGACGGTCCGCCTCTAACTTTCACTGAAGAAAAATCGACTAAGTGTTGGAATTGGGCCCGACCGCTTTTTCTAAGGCGGACGGTCCGCCAGGAATTGGCAGACGGTCCGCAGTTAATTTACAGGACAGGCGGACCCTTTGGCGGACCCTTTACACATAATCATGTTTTAAGGGTTCTAGGGCACTTTTATAAGGCGGACGGTCTGCCTTTGATAAAAGTTGTCCTTAGTCGCGTGGTGACCTTTTTCTAACTGAGAGGTGGACCGTCCGGCCCTGTTAGGCGGACGGTCTGCCAACCCCGTAACGGTCATTTCTAACACGTTTGACTATTTGAAATAGTAGTCATTGGGCTGGGGCAGACGGTCCGTCACCTCTGAGGCGGACGGTCCGCCTGTACCCTGTTTTCACGAGTTTTACACACAACGGCTAGTTGGTTGTGTGGGGAGTATATATACTCATCCCACAGGTTTGGAAAGGCTCTCTTGGCCATTCTGAAAGCTCACTTGACCCAAGAGTCCCCTCTTCCATTCCACTCTCACTCAATTGCTTAGGAATTGCATTCTTGTGAGTGTGAGGCTTTCTAGTGCATTGCTTTGGATTGCATTGAGCATTGAGGCACTAGGAGATCATCAAGCAAGCGTCGATTGGCTTGTTACTCTTGGAGGTTGTTGCCTCCTAGACGGCTTGATGTGTGAAGGTTCCATTGAGATCTTCAAGAAGATTGTGAAGAAGCCTTGGAAGATTGTGAGAGGTTTTGTGCTCACCTCGCCGGAGCGGTGAAGGGCAACTCTGGTGGAATCGAGGTTTGGAGAGGTTCATTGATTCAAACCGGCTTATACATCAAGTGTGACTTGATGGAGAAGCGGTTGAAGCTTTGAATCCACCTCAACATGGATTAGGGGTGACCGGCAAGTCATCAACACCACGGGATAAATTTGGTCTCTAGTGTGCTTGGTTATTCTTTTGCTCATTTACTTTCTAGCAACTTATCTTGAGCATTTACATTCCTAGAGGTTGAAACATACTTGTCACCCTAGGTTGCAAACCTTTACCTAGTCTAGAGTTGAGTAGAAAGAGGATTCTCCTTGTGTTACTAATAAATTTTTATTAGTGCTTTGATTTTAGTCAAAACCGCCTATTTACCCCCCCTCTAGTCGGTATCCTAGATCCTACAAGGCGGCACCAGGCGGGAATGGCGCGGCGCTGCTCTGGTCGAGCGGGGAAAAGCAGAGGAGCAGGTGGGGGAGAAAGGTGGAGGGGAAAGCTGGAGGTGGGACCCGCGTGGTGGTGAGAGAGGTGGGTGGTGTGGTAGGTGATGACGGTCCGCGGCGAAACTGGGCCGAGCGGCTGCGACTGGGCTAAGGGAGGAGAGGTGGATTGCGGCCTGGTTTGGTTAGGAGGCCGTGGGCCGCTTAGGTGGGTAAGGTGGCCGGGCTGGGAGTATTAGATGGTTAGGCGTTCGATGGCCCAAGTTAAAGGTTAGATAGGTTAGCTTTTAGTTTATATTTGAAGTGGAATTTCAAATGTAAACCCCACTCAAACAATTTCAAACCAATCCAAATGGAATTCCACAGTTCCGGATAAAATCCAAATCACACGTGCATGAATGTGAGAAATATTTTCATGCACGAATTAATTTACTAGGAATTTTAGAGAGAGCAATTAACTTATATTGCAAATCAATTCATGACTCACAACAATTCACACAAAAAATTTTAAATTTTGATTTTGCATTACAAGTAACAGACTGCAAACTTGCGGGATGTTACAGTCTGTTTAAGCTGGCATGGAGGAAAAATAGGACTGTCCGAGAGGAGTTGCAGGATGACAATTGGACTAGGGGGGCCTATGGCGTATGACAACTGCTGATCAAATGGCTAAATTTGTGCAATTATGGGGCCTAATACAGCAAGTCCAACTCAGTGATCAAGCTCATGAGATATGGTGGAAGTGGACGACAGATGGTGTGCACACGGGTGAAGTCGGCATATGAAGCACATTTCAAGACCTCTTATTGCACTTTTGACAGCGTCAGGCATGACCCGAGAAAAGGAATAGTGTGAGACCCACCCTGAGGAAAAAAAGGCTCCAACCCCCGTCGACGAAACCCCCGAGCAATTCCGCCCCAACCCAAGGACGATGCCCCACTATGCTCGGGAAGACGGGGGAGTGTGCCCCGGATGCGGCCACACAAGTGTGGGCATGCGACAGTCGCGTGCACATGCGGATGTCGCGCTCGTGCTCGTGCCGGTGTTGGGACTGGGGAACGAAAAAGACGGTGGTGTTGGCGAGGGCAACGAGCAGAGACCTGAGTGGCCCTTACAGGTGTCCTTCTCCCCCTCTCCAATGGCAGCACTGCTGGACTCATGAGGCGGCCCCTAGCTTGCCTCCCACCTCTCGAGCACCCACGCCAGCCACCCAAGCAGTCAAGGTAGCTAGTGAAAGCGAAGTGATGCAACATCCAATAGCGAAAGGGAAAAGCGGAGAGGGAGATCGGCGGGAAAGAAAGGGAAACAAGAGGCTGACTACAGTGTAGTGGCGCACGGTCCTGCCCAGCAGCGCAGCCTCCTTCCTGCCGCAGGGTGGCTGCCCGGCCGGCCGTGGCTCTCAACCGTTCCTTTTTTTCCTTCTCCCACACTACACTTTTCTGTGATACGTTCCGATGCTACAATGTGGATCTCCGTCTTTCCAGCTAGCTGCACGCTAGAGGCCATGGAATGGAATGCGCAGGCAGAGAGGAGTAGTCGTGCACTCATCTGCCTGCCTGGTCCAATAGATCAGTTCAACCCCAGGGCCGGCTGGATATTGGGGCGTGTTTAGTTCCGGTGAAAAGTTTTCGATGGAAAGTCGTATCAAAGGAAATGTACAATTTAGGAGTAGTAAACGTAGACTATTAATAAAACAAATTATAGATCTAGCCAGGAAATCGCGAGACGAATCTAATGACAGATAATTAGAGAGTAATTAGTTAATAATTAGCAATGGTTACCGTATCATTACTATTGCAGATCATGGATTAAGTAGGCTCATTAGATTCGTCTCGCGACATACACTCCATTCATGTAATGGATTAATTTTTTCGTCTATATTTAATATTTCATGTATGTAAAAATCTATTGATGTGACATTTTCGATGGAAAGTTGGGAGAGAACTAAACATGGCCTTCGTTTGAAACCTGGGCCTCAGCCCAGCCCGGTGTCCCTGACGCGAAACTATTGCAGTGTAAAAGTGAATGACAAATGATGGAATGAATTGTATTGATGAGGGGGACCACTGTTACATTTATACATGGCCAAGGGGCCAGGGGGTTGCCACCGAAAGGACCTTGGTCCCTTCGGACAACAGCAACCGACCTTTCCTAATTAGCAACTGCTAATGACGTCGCTAATGACATCATTAACCACTAAATAACTAATTACAGAAATTGATTAACTAATTTCTCAACACTCCCCCTTGATCAATTTCTTCATGTGGTCTTGTAACAGTGTCCTGATATCTCCTTGAAAAACCATGTGGGAAAAATTAGGAGTACTATATATGTATGTCATAGGAAAAACTCCTTTTTAAACCCCGTGGGGAAAATAGGAGAAAAGTTATATGACATGTGTGATTACTTAGGAAAGCATATTGCCTCATTAAAAACATATATATGAGAAAACCTTGGTAGGAAAAACTCTTTAGGAAAAGAGTGCAATTTATAATCAGAAGATTATATTTGGGAGTTTATTACTCCCCCTGATACTTGCAAATCTTTAAGTCGTCTCATACCGATTCCATAAACATATTTCTGGAATAAAGATGTTGGTAGAGATTTAGTGAATAAATCTGCAAGATTATGACATGACTTTGTTTGCAATATTTCAGTTTCCCCATTTTTCTGTAATTCATGAGGATAGAATAATTTAGGAGCAATATGTTTTGTGATATTTCTCTTTATATATCCTGCATCCATTTGTGCAATGCAAGTAGAATTATCTTCATAGATAATTGTAGGTTTCATGATTGAACCAATATCACATGACTGTTGTATGTGATTAATCATTCTACGAAGCCATACACATTCACGTGATGCCTCAAATAATGCAATTATTTCAGAATGATTTGTAGATGTGGCTACCAGAGTCTGTTTTGATGACTTCCATGATATAGCTGTTCCACCATATAAGAATACAAAGCCAGTTTGAGATTTGGCATTATGTGGATCAGATAAATAGACAGCATCGGTATATCCAACTAAAGTTTTATCTTGGCCAAATTTGTAAAATAAACCAAGATCAATTGTACCTTGTAAATATAGGAAGATATTTCTAATTCCCGTCCAATGACGTTTAGTTGGAGCCGCGCTATATCTAGCTAGCAAATTGACCGCAAATGCAATGTCAGGTCTTGTTTAATTTGTGACATACATAAGTGCTCCAATAGCACTAAGATACGGGACCTCTGGTCCTAGTATCTCTTCATCTTCATCCTTTGTCTAAATTGATCCTTATTTATGTCAAGAGATCGAACGACCATAGGTGTTTTAGATGGATGAGATTTATCCATATTAAACTTCTGCAATGTTTTTTGAATATATGCAGATTGATGAATTAGTATCCCAGTGGGAGATGCTCAAGCTGAAGGCCTAACCAAAATTTGGTTTGACCCAAATCTTTCATTTCGAATTCCGTCTTGAGATGATTGCGTGCTTCATCTATATCTTGTGTATTTCCAATGATGTTGAGATCATCAACATACACAGATATAATACAAAAACCAGTTGACGATTTCTTGATGAATACACATGGACAATCATCGTTATTGGAAAATCCTTTCTGTAGAAGGAATTCCTTAAGTCGGTTGTACCACATTCTTCCCGACTGTTTTAAGCCATAGAGTGACTTTTGTAATTTTACACAATACATGTTGCGAGCATGATTCTTGTTCGGAATATCAAGTCCTTCAGGAACTTTCATATAAATATCCAAATCTAGTGACCCATAAAGATATGTTGTCACTACATCCATGAGATGCATGGATAGACCTCTCTGTGCTGCCAATGATATTAAATATCGGAAAGTTATTCCACTCATAACTGGAGAATATGTTTCATCATAATCGATGCCGGGTTTCTGCGTGAACCCTTGTGCTACAAGTCTTGGTTTGTATCTCACCACCTCATTATTTTCATTTCTTTTACAAACGAAAACCCATTTTGATCCTACGGGAAAAATGTTATGAGGAGGAAGTATTACTGCGGAAAAAACCTCTCGTTTCTTTAGCGAGCGCAATTCAGCGTCGATTGCTTCCTTCCATTTGGTCTAGTCTGAGCGCTTGATGCACTCTGCCATGGTCTTAGGATCTGGATCAGGTTGAAGGTCACTTGCAATCTTGGACGAGAAATAAATGTCGACAATTGTAGTCTTTCTATAGAATGATTCTCCAGAATCAACAGTAATCTTGGACGAGAAATAAATGTCGACAATTGTAGTCTTTCTATAGAATGATTCTCCTGAATCAACATAGTTGATGGAAATTTCATTAACCCTTTCTGACTCTTCAATATTTCCCATTGTATATGAGTCAAGGTTTTTCGACTGTCCTAGCACTTATATTATTTGTGTACACATTTGTACTAGGAGTATGGTGTATCTGTTGAACAACCATATTATTTGGATTTTCATTGTCCAATCGATGTCTATCAACTTGATGTTGATTAGCATTTACTGTTTTGGAAGTAGAATTCCTTTGATTTCATGGAAGCTTCTTTGGAGCCTTATCCTTTGTAACCATATTTCTCCCCCTCTTATTTTGATTTGGGAGGCTTTGAGTAGGAATAGCTACTCTTTCTGGTACATTAACAGCAGGATTGTGTGATCTTGTGACACCTTTATAGTCAGTAAATGCGTCAGGCAGGTTATTTGCAATGTTTTGCAAATTAATAATCTTTTGAACTTCACATTCAGATTCTGTAGTACGTGGATCATAGGACTGGATACCTTTGGCATCCCAATTTATTTCCTGGCATTCTGATTGGTACATTGTGTCTCCCCCTAATGCCAGGAAATTGTCCTCATCGAAGATGCAATCAGCGTGACGGGCAGTAAATAAGTCACCTATAAGAGGTTCGAGGTATTTTATGATTGACGATGATTTATACCCCACATATATCCCCACTTTTCTATGGGGGCCCATTGATGTACGCTGCGGTGGTGAAATCGGTACGTATACCGCGCATCCGAATTTTCGCAGATGGGAAATACTTGGTTGATTCCCACGTACTAACTGCAACAGGAAAGCCGTATGATATGCAGTAGGTCTTAATTGAATCAAGTCTGCGGCGTGTAAGAACGCATGACTCCAACATGATGTTGGTAGTTTGCAATTCTGTAATAATGGTCTTGCAATTAATTTAACTCTCTTGATAAGTGATTCGGCTAATCCATTTTGTGTATGTACATAAGGTACAAAATGTTCCACATTTATGCCTAAAGCCATGCAATAGTCATTGAAAGCTTTTGAGGAGAACTCAGCAGCATTATCCATCCTGATGGATTTGATTGGATTGTCCGGATGATGTGCTCTTAATTTGATAATTTGAGCAATGAACCTTGCAAAAGCATGGTTTCTAGTGGATAGTAAACACACATGGGACCATCTTGTTGATGCATCAATGAGTACCATGAAGTACCTAAATGGTCTAGTTAATGGATGAATAGGACCACAAATATCTCCTTGAATGCGTTCAAGAAATTGTAGTGGTTCAACCCTAATCTTAAGATAAGAGAGTCTTAAGATCAATTTTCCCGTAGCACATGCGGTGCACACAAACTCTGAAGGTTTAGGAATTTTGGAATTTTGCATGTGGTGACCAATTGAATTGCCGATAATTTTTCTCATCATCCCAATTCCAGGATGACCTAGGCGATCATGCCAAGCCTTGAAGATGTCAAGACTTTGAAAAATTATCTTATATGCAACATGTTGAACAGGTTTAATGTATGTGAAATACAATCCAGTTGATAGTGAAGGAATTTTCTCAAGTGTTCGCTTGTCATATCCATCATGTTTAGTAATGAATAGATATTCATTATTGTTGTCATTATTGGTTTCAATATGAAAACCATTACGACGGATATCTTTGTAACTTAGTAGGGTACGAGTTGAATTGGGATACAGATTTCTGGTATAATTCAACCAAATGCTTGGCAGTGTGACACTTTTTGGTGATGTGATTGCGACAACCACACCTTTGACAAACTTGAGTGTTGTCATGTGGAATATTTTTCTTAAAAGTGCCTTTGCCTTTGTGAGAAGCTTTGCCTTGCTGATGCTTGTTCTTGTTGTTCCACTTTCCCCTAAAATTCTTGAATTTCATACCACCAAACTTTTTTTGATTTTTCTGACTATTAAAGTGCACTTCAGGCAGAGGTGCTGCACCCACTGGGCGCATTTGATGATTCTTAGTTAAGAGTTCATCATGTTTTTCTGCCTGGAGTAAGTCATAGATTAAGTCAAAATATTTGGTATATTTATGGCGGCGATATTGCTGTTGCAATATTCTATTTTCAGGGAGAAAATTAGACAATGTTTTTTCAATCTTGTCTGCATCCGAGACAGTTTCATCACAGAAACGAAGCTTGGAACAAATTCTGTGAACGGCAGAGTTATATTCTGCAACAGATTTGAAATCCATAAGACGAAGTAGTGACCATTCCCGTCTTGCTTCAGGCAAAATAATTGCCTTCTGTTGATTATATCTTTCTTTGAGAGCATCCCAAAGTGATTTAGGATTCTCCTCCATCATATATTCATTTTTGAGATCTGGATAGAGATGATGTCTCAGAAAGAATAGGGTTCTATATTTGGCTGCATCATCTGTGACTTGGACTGGGTTATTTGGATATGGTTCATTAATTGTATTAATACAATTTTTGCTGTAAGCGTAATTTTTGCATCCATACCCCAAGTCATATAGTTGTGACCATCTGCTGCAAGTTCAAGGAAATCCTTATTGATTGAGTGAGCCATTTTCCTACATGAGAGATCATGTATAGGATTAATTTACTGATGTAAATTAAATAACTTGTTGTTATAAGTATGCAAAATACTAGAATCAAGATGATTCTTACAACATTAATTAAGGTAGAAACAGTGTAACTGTTTTAAGGTAGATTCCTGTAGGAATTAACTGATTTTATAGTCAAATTATACAATTGTTATTGTATAGAGTATTTTGGATATACACTTTGTAGGTAATCATCATAAGATGTAAACTGTTGACGACCATTATAACTTTGTAGTGACCGTCAGCATTTTGGTAAAATGAGGAAGATCAAACCATGTTCCATACATAAACATGTTTTTACTGACCAATTCAACAAGTTTTGGATGAGTTGTGCTTGCAGGACAAACCAGGAGAAATCAGGGCCAAACCTGGCACAAAACCAGGCCGGCCGGCCTATCCTAGGCCGACTGGCCTCCCCTGGCCAGGTCTGACCACGTCACTGATCCACAAGCCAAGTTAAGCATCCAAGGTGATCAGGAGTCGTGCACTTGATGTCGTTGATCCAAGGACCCGAAAGGCCTAGAGTGGGAAACACATGGATTAAAGGGCCCACCAACATAGGATTCTCGGACAGCCTCAACTAAACGCAACCAATACCGAATTCAGGAGAGCATCAGGACTGGTCCTGCAAAGGTCGGTGCCAAGTGGCACCAGGACCAGGCCGGTCGGCCTTAATGAGGCCGACCGGCCTCCTTCTGTGGCCACCACGCTTCCTCCTTCGCGTGAAGCCTAAGCAGGTCCTTAGCTTGCTAATGATGCTGGGATCCACACCCTGGAGGCTATAAAAGGAGCGCTCATCTACCTTGGGAGACACACACCACACTTCTCAAGTTTATACTTGAAGGGAGCTCTTGTATCTTTTCCATTTCTTAGATTAGGATTAGAGTTGGGAGTAGAGTCGAGTCGAGCTTAGCTCGGATCTTCGGAGTCTTCAGTGTTCTCGGTAAAGCTCTTGTATCCTTTCCTTCATTTGAAGAGTTTATCAAAACATTTACTTTCTTATTTCAGAGCTTAAGTTTATGTTTTATACTTATTTCTTGCTCTTCTTTTAGAGTAAAGATCTTGCTCTCTTTAGAGTAAAGTTTTATCCCTGTTTAGTCTTAGTGTAGAGTTTAGTTTAGCTCTATCGACCTTTACCTCATGGGTTTGCTCACCTTGACCGGGCCGTAAGACGCCTTAGGGAAGACTGGAGATTTCTCTTGACAGGCCTCAAGAGAAATCTTAATCATCGAGTGCAGACGTGGTGTCTGGCTTGTTGATTAACTAGGAAGTGTGTTGCACCCCCACGGAACCGCAGTGGTAGACGGCAGGTGGTGACAGCCCTGTCTTTCCTTCGTAGTCCACCACATTCGGGTGTACTCATAACAGTAGTGCTGAGCCCGAAGAACCCCCTCTCTCACCCCGTTCTGAGGTTCTCCCATTCTAACCGTCGAAGCGAGCTCTGTTCCCGGTATTTAAGCTAGAGTCTAGGTTAAGGTTAGAGTGCCTTTTTCTCTAATTTAGGAAGTGTCTAGGCCCGGTCTCTCCCAACATCTTTCCTTTTCTATAGAATTAGGTGCTCCTATGTCGCTGGTCTTCTGGACCTTCTATCCGGTCATTCATTTGACCATTATCCCCAAACTTTAGAGTTTGTGCCCCTTGGGTTTTGTGGCTTGATATTTCTGGGAAGATTTATCATTTCATTCTTCAATACACTTTAACCATTCTGCTTCCCTGCGGAAATATAAATACGATACCCTGGGATAACTTCCTAGGTGAAGTGCTACAATGGGATATATTCTGTGCGCTTGCAGAATCCTTTTGCATACAACGATATATCTTCGCGCTCTTAAAGCGTTGCTACAACGTGGCGCTAAGGAGTGCCAACATGCATTTCTGGCGCCGTTGCCAGGGAAGCAATTGGCTAAAGTTATTGTTGAATTATTTGATAATCTTTATAGATTTACCAACCACTAACCTTAGTGACCTCACTGCTGCAATATTCGTCTATCTTTGATGTGTTTGCAGGGTAGTGCATGACTGGTTTCAACCTACCATCAAACTTTGATCCTAATCCAGAACGCATTGGAAGAGTAGTGCGAAGGACATACGTACCTCCTCAAATTTCACTCAGCTCAAGCAACACGGTCGAGTCGTCATCTGACTCCGAGTCTGAACCAGATTCAGGTTCATCGTACTCTTCAGCTCCAGAGTCAACAGAGATAATGGCTCAGCCGAAGAAGACACTCCGTGAGTTCTCAACCTTGTCAAGCAGTAACTTCTAGGACTGTCGAATGCAAAGGAAGGTGCATTTGAGCTGAGATCTGGCCTGGTCAGCATGGTCCAGGCCAGCCCTTTCTGCGGAAAGGCGATTGAGGACGCTAACGCTCACCTTCGGAACTTTGTGGAGGTGTGCAGTACTATTAATCCCAATGGCACACCGATCAACAACATCCGCCTACAACTCTTCCCATTCTCCTTGCTTGGGAAAGCCAAGGCGTGGTTCTATACTAACAAAGCATCTTTTGAAGGACGCTGGCAGACTTGCGTAGACGCATTTCTGACCAAGTACTTTCCGGTGGGCAAGACCAACGCCCTTCGAGGAAAAATCACTGGTTTTCCGCAGCTCGACGGAGAGTCAGTCCTAGAAGCTTGGGAGCGACTGCAAGAGTACATTGCAGCCTGCCCTCACCATGGTGTGGAAGATTGGTTGATCACTGAAAACTTCTTCCACAGCCTGAGTCGTCGATCGCAAGAGCTGTTGGATGCAGCTGCGGGAGGAGCTTCCCTCTCACTTGATGTAGACACAGCGAAAGCATTGATCAAAAAGATATCCTCTCACTAGAGTTGGGTGGGAGAGAGACAAGCTCCCCGCACAAATGGAGTACATCAGATTGACGCCGTCGACATGCTGGCAGCTAAGATGGACCTCCTCTTGAAAAAGATGGAATCTCCTGGCAAGGAGATGAATCAAATCATGGAGGAAAGAATCACATGTGAAACATGTGGAGAAGCAGGACACTCAGGTGACAGTTGCCCGATGACGCAAGAAGAAGCCCACTTTATTGGAAACAACAACAATTCAGGCTTCTGTCCTCAACAAGGTTGGAATTCCAAGCCCAACTTCCCCTTCGGCCAACAGCAAGGTAATAGCTCTAACAACGGTTTTCAGCCGTCGTTAAAAGATATCTTGTATGGCCAAAAGCAAATTAACGATAGCATTAGCAACAAACTTCTCACTAATGATAAAGCTATGGAGTCAATGGCCTCCCAGATAGAAGCTTTTACTTCTGTTGTTAAGAACCAGCTGAGCTTCAACAAAATGATTGAAACCCAAGTAGCTCAGCTGGACGCATCTTGTCCTAACCCCAACGCGGGAAGCTACCCGGGCAACCGGAGGTTCCATTCAAGGAAAATATTAGCGCGGTGACCACGCGGACTGGTAAGTCCACGCGGGATCCACCCACTCCTCAAGATGCAGGTACCCAACAGAAGAAAGCTAGTGACACTGAGCTAGCCGCCGAAGAGGAAGACGACGAGAAACCCATCCTTGTATCGAAGGAGGGGAACGAGGCACCAAAAGTCTCTAGCGACAGTCGTGATCCCACTTTCCTCCCGTTCCCAGAACGGAGGAGAAGACTGGTGGCCGACGAGCAATTTGACAAGTTTGTCGAGGTAATCAAGAAGGTATACATCAATATGCCACTTCTTTATGCTTTACAGGTCCGACATATGCCAAGTACATCAAGGATATACTTAGAAATAAGAGGACTCTACCCACGAGGGAGACGATACAGCTAACTGAGGAGTGTAGCTCCGTTATACTTGGGCCCCACCTTAAGAAGAAGAAAGATCCTAGCTGTCCCACGATTTCATGCTCAATTGGAGGCCAATATTTTGACAACGCCCTATGTGACTTGGGGGCGAGCGTCAGCGTGATGCCTAAGGTAGTTTTCGACCACCTTAAACACATTTCGCTTGTCTCTATGCCCATGTGTTTGCAGCTAGCGGATCAATCGGTCCGCTACCCCCACGGAGTCGCAGAAAATGTTCCGGTCAAAATCAGGGATTTCTTCGTCCCTGTGGATTTCATTGTTCTTGACATGGAAGCCAAAGCAAAGAACTCTCTCATTCTTGGGAGACCATTCTTGAGTACTGCGAATGGAAACATCGACATGGGGAAAGGGACCATTCAACTCAGGATCAATGGAGAGACCAAAAATTTCTCCTTCCATCCTAAAGAGACCCCTCAACAAGTCAATACGGTCGGAGAAATCATACCCAGAAGTCCCAAGATGCCAACTATAGAATCACTCATGAAGATGGTGGAGGCCTTAGCCGCCAAGGAAAAGAAGAGGCATGACCGTTATCATGCACGGCGAAGGATATCGAGAGCCAAAGCTCTGAAAGAGCAAGCAAAGCGCGATAAAGAGGTTGAATCCAAGTCCCGTCCGATCCGAAAGGAATGGCGGGTAAAAGCAGTCACGAACGAAGAATCGGAGAGTTCCGCTCAGGACATAAAACTCGAGCCCTCGCCATAAGGTATATGGTACGTATCAATGCATTGCATATAGAATAGGTTTTTTTTCCTTCCTTTCATTTCAATTCTTTCATTTAGCATGGCATATTTAATTTTTGAAACCTGCATCCATATTTTTGTTTATGCATTGCTTAGCATATAAAAACAAGAATTCAGCCAAAATTCTAGGCCGACCGGCCCCACTTAGGCCGGTCGGCCCCACTTGTCATCAACCATGGCCAGATCACCAGAGCAGGTAACCAGCAATCGTGCATGAGCACAACACGAGGAGGATGGAGCAAATTGGAGCCAGCACTAGGGCGAGCGGCCCCATGCAGGTCGGCCGGCCTCCCTCCACCGTTCCTGTCCCATCTTCACCTACCAGAGCATGTTGCACAGGAAAGAGACCACCGACGCACGGGATGGGCACCAGCCGTGCCATGTGCAGGCCGATCGGCCTCACACAGGCCGGCTGGCCTCCCCCTGCCGCGCCTCTATAAAAGCCGGTGTTCAGCTCTTCATCAGCTCGCCCCCAGTGTAGGTATGCAAGCATCCTCAGCGCTGCACTTCTCCCTTGCTCTAAAATCTCGAATTTCTCTAAGCAAGATTAGAGTGCAACCACAAGAAAATTCTGCTGAAATTAATCTTTAAATTCTTGTGAGAGTAAACCCCTTCCGGCTGAACGAGAATGTTTGTGGTGGTTGATTCTCCACAAGAACGACTAACCGAGTTGTGGTGATTAATCTCCCACAAGAACGCCTAACCGCTGACTGCCTAACCCTTGATTTCCTTCGGGTATTGTAGAGCTAATCTTTTACTGGAATCATGTGGACCAAGGCAAAAGCGACGGCATGGGGAGTGGTGACCAAGCTAGGCTCATCAAGTTCAGGGCGATCCTGAGGCTCCTCTGCTTCCCGGGAAACTATGTCTGTTGATTCATCTCAACAGGACACAGTGTCCCAGGAGAGCAAGAGGCAAGAAGTGCCCCGGAACAGGCTCCGTATCTGGATCATGACCCGGGTTGAGCACATGATCGCCAGGACCGAAGAAGAGAGAGCAACGCTTGACAAGCTCTAGAACTGCGTCTTCAGCCACGCTAAGTACTTCGTCGCCATGCTGCTAATCAAGACCAGTCTCGGGGAGACATGGAACAGGCATTTAACAATGTCGGATGGCAAAACTTCTACCCCGTCTCAGAAACAGGTTCGCATTTTCTGACTATGGAGTTTCTGATGAGTTTGAAAGTTGAGGTTCTTCCCAATGAGACAAACATCCGTTTTCGGTTTTTCAATGAGGATTTTATCTTTAGTCCGAAACAGCTCAGTGAGGCTTTTGGTTTCCACAAGAGATGCATCATTGACGCTAACCTTTTGGTGACTAACCACCGGTACAACCGTGCCCAATGGTGGGATAGCATCACAAGTGAGCCTCTCTCTGGGAAAAACAGCATCACTTCTATCCATAACCCCACGCTTCGCTTTCTGGAAAAATGGATTGCCATGGTGGTCCATCCGCGCGCTGATTTGCGTCTTTGCCTTTTGCCTGATTTAGAGTGTCTTTATGCCATGGTGAAGAAAATCCATTTCTCGCCTGTCATGAGCATGCTCGATGACTAGCAAAGGTTAGTCACTGGCCGACCCACGATTGACATAACCTCACTAGTCACTCGCATTGCCACCCATGTTGGTGCTTTGTAGGGCGCTCAAGTTTCTTTCCTACCCACTTCACAGGAATATCAATCTTCCATTGGTTTAGACCATTTTACCCAGGGCCACTTGATTCGTGAAGGCCCTGGCCATACTCTTTTTATGTGCTACCCTGGTTTCATCGATGAAGTCGAGCTTCCGTGCCCGGCTCTTTCGTTGAAATCGGTGAAAAGTCTAACCTTACAGCTCAGGAGAAGGGAACCCGCTCGCCACAGTGTCACAGGACCCATGACACGTGGCAGGCGCGCCAGGCACGATAGCGAAGCCGGAACATCTACTGCACCTCAGTCCGAGTACCACCAGCAGCAGCAGCCCGAGTACTACCATCAGCAGCAGCATCAGGACTACTACCAGGAGACAGGATATGGACCGCAAGTCGGACCATCTGCGTCTGCCAGGTATGACTACGAGAACCCGGTCGCCCGGGGAATCTCGGAGCTCAATGCCAGGCTGGACATGGTGAGCTTACAATAGCAGCAGATCAGCGATGACCTTGCGCACAACACCGACCTCACCCAGCAGAACTGGGGGATGACCACATCCGTCCAGACCGACCTTGACGGCTTCTTCAGCTACATGCACTATGACCCCAACCAGTACTACTAGTGAGCTTCGTCGAAGCTTGGGGGAGTCCCTGGTAAGTTCAAAAGTACCCTCGCTTGCCTTGCCTTGCCTTATCGTGATAATAATAATAAATATATAAAAATAATAATAATAAATAAATAAATGTTGAATAAAAGCTCCAAAAAAGTCTTTACGTATGGAAGTATGGTTGATAACCTTGGGAATGATGAATGGTTGCTCTGTTTATGCCCTCTAAGTGCCTCGTGCTTAATCCTTTACTTTTCGAGTATTTGAGTTCGTTGGCATTTAAGGATCCATCATGATTAAACTGTGGGAGTAGAGCACATGTTCATTGTCTAAGTTGTTGTGAGTTTAGATATGGTTTGCTTCGAAGTATAACTGTATGTTTAGTAAGGAACCTCTCGGAAGTTTTTTTAAAAATTTTACATGGTAAATCTTCCCCGACGGTTTAAATGTCCTATCCAGAGCCTAAATGGTTAGATTTCATGAGCTACCATATGCTATCTTGAGTTGCTTTGAGTCTTGTCGAATGGTGAAGTCCGCTTGCAGAAGGCACTTGTCGTCTACCGGTCTTTCCATCCACCTCATTAATAGCCTCAAAGATGTCCGACTAATCAATTTCCCACTTCGGGGTTGATGTCCACCGTCGCTGACATACACTCGCAACATCCCCATCACCGAGCTTATCCCAAAGGTCCCCAAATACTCCATACAAGGAATCCTCTCTGTTACCAAAATGAGAGAAGAGATGCATTGAAAAAAAAGAGAGAAAAGTTGGAGACAATGCTCCAACAGAAGAAAAAAGAGAGCATCTCAAAACTATGAGAGAGAGAACAAGGAGTCCCAATGACCTTTGAGCATAAACAACTTCTCCCTCTCCACCTGACAACCCATGAATTCCAAAGACCGGAATTTGACGAGTGCCATCGCTTGCGAACCACTCTTCGACTCGACAACAGAAGTAACCAAGGTATGCACTCTTGACCCTACCTATAACTCCACTTCAGTCTTAGAAGTAGGGAGAGTTGGTCACTCTTGACCGAAAGTGAGGATTAAACACCTTGAGTGACTCGAGAGTACCATCGGGGAATGATTCAAACCATCTTTGAAAAAATTCATATCTCTAAGATGGAACCTGAAAAGCTGCAGGAAATACTTCGAAAATGACCGTTCAGGCTCTCAACAGCCCAAGGCGTGAACCTTATGCAGCCCCACAGTTGAACCATGGTATGAGTTCTCTTTTATGCCAACTTATTCAAATGATTCGTTGAGTTTTGGCTTAAGCACAAGGTACCTAAAGGGTATACACATTGAAGCAACTCCTGACCCGCCGAACCTAGAGTTTTAGCCTTGCTCGAGGACGAGCAAGAGTCTAAGCTTGGGGGTGTGTTGACGGCCTATTATAACCGTTAGTGACCGTCAACATTTCAGTAAAATGAGGAAGATCATACCATGTTCCATACATAAACATGTTTTTACTGACCAATTCCACAAGTTTTGGATGAGTTGTGCTTGCAGGACAAACCAGGAGAAATCAGGGCCAAACCTGGCACAAAACCAGGCCGACCGGCCTATCCTAGGCCGACCGGCCTCCCCTGGCTAGGTCTGGCCACGTCACTGATCCACAAGCCAAGTTAATCATCCAAGGTGATCAGGAGACGTGCACTTGATGTCGGTTTGATCCAAGGACCCGAAAGGCCTAGAGTGGGAAACACATGGATTAAAGGGCCCACCAACCTAGGATTCTCAGACAGCCACAACTAAACTCAACCAATACCGAATTCAGGAGAGCATCAGGACCGCTCCTGCAAAGGTTGGTACCAAGTGGCACCAGGACCAGGCCGGGCGGCCTTGATGAGGCCGATCGGCCTCCTTCTGTGGCCGCCACACTTCCTCCTTCGCGTGAAGCCTAAGCAGGTCCTTAGCTTGCTAATGACGCTTGGATCCACCCCCTGGAGGCTATAAAAGGAGCGCTCATCCACCTTGGGAGACACACACCACACTTCTCAAGTTTATACTTGAAGGGAGCTCTTGTATCTTTTCCATTTCCTAGATTAGGATTAGAGTTGGGAGTAGAGTCGAGTCGAGCTTAGCCCGGATCTTCGGAGTCTTCGGAGTTCTGGTAAAGCTCTTGTATCCTTTCCTTCATTTGAAGAGTTTATCAAAACAATTACTTTTTATTTCAGAGCTTAAGTTTATCTTTTATATTTATTTCTTGCTCTTCTTTTAGAGTAAAGATCTTGCTCTCTTTAGAGTAAAGTTTTATCCCCCTTTAGTTTTAGTGTAGAGTTTAGTTTAGCTCTACCGGGCTTTACCTCGCGGGTTTGCTCGCCTTGACCGGGCCGTAAGATGCCTTAGGGAAGACGGGGATTTCTCTTGACAGGCCTCAAGAGAAATCTTAATCATCGAGTGCAGACATTGTGTCTGGCTTGTTGATTTACTAGGAAGTGTGTTGTACCCCACGGAACTGCAGTGGTAGGCGGCAGGTGGTGACAGCCATGTCCTTCCTTCGTAGTCCACCACGTTCGGGTGTACTCATAACAGTAGTGTTGAGCCCGGAGAACCCCGTCTCTCACTCCGTTCTAAGGTTCTCCCGTTCTAGCCGTCGAAGCGAGCTCTGTTCCCGGTATCTAAGCTAGAGTCTAGGTTAAGGCTAGAAGTGCCTTTTGCTCTAAGTTAGGAAGTGTCTAGATCCGGTCTCTCCCAACGTCTTTCCTTTTCTATAGAATTAGGTGCTCCTGTGTCGCTGGTCTTTTAGACCTTCTATCCGGTCATTCATTTGACCATTATCCCCAAACTTTAGAGTTTGTGCCCCCTGGGTTTTGTGGCTTGATATTTCTGGCAAGATTTATCATTTCATTCTTCAATACACTTTACCATTCTGCTTCCCTGCGGAAATATAAATACGATACCCTGGGATAACTTTTTAGGTGAAGTGCTACAACGAGATATATTCTGTGCGCTTGCAGAATCCTTTTGCATACAACGATATATCTTCGCGCTCTTAAAGCGTTGCTACAACGTGATGCTAAGGAGTGCCAACATAGACCTCTTAGCGATGGGCAAATAATTTGCTGCTAAAAGCCTGGTCTCAGGGCAAATAAATTCCTACAGAACTTATTACAAATATATAGAATTTATTGCAGCCAGTGCCTAGGTCTCCATCACCTTGTGTTATTCTAAAAAAATGTTGATTTGAATACCTTAATTTTTTTAATTTTGCATGTTACTACATGATGTAGAATATGAATTGAGTGTCATATGGTAAGTATAGAAATAAATAAATGACACATGAAAAAGATTGTTCTAAATAAAAATTGCATAACCAATGTTGGATCTGTGGATCACATAATGTACAATTACTGCGGTAATCGTAGCATCCTTATTACATTGGTGCCAATACAACTAGATGGTCTTAGATAGCTATTTACAACAAATATGCAATTACATAACAGTCGGAGGACTGAAACAGAACAATCTAAGGACTTAAACAGAAACATGTAGAACTAATTATTCGAAACATGTAAATACTGATAAGTTAGGAGGTCTCGTTGCAATTTTGCTTCGGAGGGAGAGGAGCTGCATGGCCTGGTGGCTTGCGGCCTGGCTCGGCGGCCTGCTGTGGTGAGGACCCAGTGTGTCCGAGGACCGGTGGATGGTCGCTTCCTGGTGTGATGAGTGATTGACAACGTGGTGTGGATTGACGTTTCCCTTGGCTCAAGTATTGCAGGTGTAGAATGCGGCTTGGTTGCATTGGTGCAGGTGAAGAACAGGCGCGAAAGGTCTTAGCCATGGCGGCCTCCGAGGAGCGGAGAGACAAGTAGGCTTGGTTCGAGGGACCCGATGGCCGGTGGATCAAGTGCGGTTCACATGCTGGCAAGAACGAGCAAGGGGACGTGGTTCCGGTGCGAGGTAGCGGCTCACAACCGAAGCTCGTATGCGGATGAGAAGCCAGCGCAAGGTGGCGGCTAATAACCGAAGTTTGCGCGCGGGGTTTGGTGATTTGGCCACAAAATCATCAGTGGACGGTTTCCCTTGGTTTGGGCCTCAAAACCAAGGACCGATGACTCGACGAGGCGAACTTGGGCAGCTGGGCCTGTGTGGGCTGACAGGGGCGGTTTAACCGCCCCCCCAGGGCCGGTTTAACCGCCCCCCTGGGCTGGCCCAAGAATGGCGTCGAGGAGCTTCGATCCGGAGGACACGCGACGTGACTGCAAGGCTTGCGTCGGAGGGAAGCTAGCTTGCAGTGGAAGGTGCCCGAGCCGGAAAATATCTGAGATCAAAATGTCAAATTTGCCCCTGAGGGGTATGTATCACTTAGGGGTAGTTTAGTCTTTAGGACACCACCACTTGGACTACTAATAGGCCCCTTCAGGGCTGGTGGCTGTCATCTCTCTAGTTATCTCTTTAGGTTTTACTTTGAACTTGTTTTCCCTTCATCCCCTCCACCTAGAACTACTTCGAATCATTCCTAGTTTGTATAGGTGAATTCATGGTTATGTGATGGAGTTTGTGCTGCTCATCTTTGTGCCATGATTTGATTTCCCGAGCTCCCTTTCCTTTTCTTATTTTCGTGGGTATTTTCGGAGCTATTTTTGGGGGATTTTCGTTCTTCTTGTTCTAGGGCGTTTTCTCTCGGATTTCTTTGGGGGATTCACGTATGAGTGCCTTGTGCCTCTTTTGCTGGTGATCCCTTGCCCCCAAACACCGAGAATCGCTCTGGATTTGAGATTTTCGGGATGAACTCGAGGTCATGGTGTTCTTCGCGAGATCTGCGATTCCGGGAGTTGTACTGAGTTAGAGGCCGAGATCTTTTGGGAAAACACTCCACTAGAGGTCTAGATCATCTGACCAAAATCTCGCCTCAAGAGCTCAAGCGGTTTGGGAGATCCACTTTTGTTTTGACTTTCTCCCGAGGCTCCCAGGCCCGGGCGGTTTAACCGCCCCCCCTGGCCGGTTTAACCGCCCCCCTGGGTGTGTTAGATCGAGCCGAGTTTCGGGTCGTTTTGGTGTTCGTTTCGATTGGTTCGAGTTCCGCTGCTCGTTTCTTGTTCCTAGGGTCAGTAGCTTGTCAGTGGCTACGTGATCTTGGCAAGATTGCTCTCGGAGGTTTCGGAGTTGTTTTGGGAGAATAGCCGGATTGTCTGGAAAGAATTTTATCGGCTCCCATTCACTCCCCCCCTCTCTGGTCGCCGTTTGGGTCCTTCAATTGGTATCAGAGCCGGTTACGGGTCTTTGCGACTCTAACCAGTCTAAGATCCAAAGATGGCGTACCAAGATCGGGGTTCCGGGCCTCCGCACTTCGATGGGAAGAACTACCCGAACTGGGTTGCGCGTATGGGTGCTTTCTTGCGAGGCAAAGGAAAGTTGCTGTGGGATGTGACGAAAGATGAAAACTATGTCAATCCCACCAACTTATATGCCCAGGATGCAAAGGATAGGTTTGAGGCAAATGCTAGAGCTGTTGACTACTTGTTCCGTGCTTTGTCTGCCGAGGAGTTTGAGCGTGTTTTGGGCGAGGACCTAGCTTGCCAGATCTGGCAGAAGCTCAAGGTAGCCCACGGTGGTGATAGCCATGTCAAGGCTAGGCTTTTCTCGATGTACAGGAGAGAGTATGAGAATTTTGCTCATTTGCCTGGAGAGTCGGTTGATGCTTTGTTTCAGCGTTTCACGTCTATTGTCAACAACATGAAAGCCAACATTACCGTGCTCCCATACTCGGATCATGACCGAGCTATCAAGCTCCTGCAAGCACTTGATAGATCCGTGTGGGGTGCCAAGGTTGAGGCGATCATGGAGTCGGCAAACTATGAGACTCTTTCTGTTGACGAGCTTTTCTCGAAGTTGAAGTCTTCTGAGGTTGACAGGCAGTTGCTTGCCAAGGCTAAGAGTCCGACTGATCCCCATAGTCTGGCTCTAGTCGGTGGCTCTGGATATGGACATGCTAACACTCCTAGACACTTTGCTTTGTCTTCTCTTGTGTCCCTTCCAGATGAAGAGTATGAGGTGCTGAGCGAGGAGGATCTCGCGTTGCTCACGAGGAGGTTCGAGCGGATGTACCAGAATCGCAAGGGTTCGAGGCGTGCCGGGAGTACGTGCTACAGATGCGGGAAGATGGGTCACTTCATCGCCGAGTGCCCCGAGGAGATCAAGAACGACTACAACCGCAAGCACCGCCCGCGAGACGACCACAAGCACCGTCCCAAGGACGAGTACCGCTCCAAGCAGAAGAACAAGGACGAGAGAAGATCCAAGAACAAGCACGGTGGACGCAAGAAGCACAGATCTCGAGCGATGGTGGCAGATGCGAGTGACATCGACACAAGCTCCACCAACACCTCGTCAAGCTCAAGCAGTGAAGATGAGGACCGCGGCCACCGTAAGGAGAAGAAGAGCTTGAACCGCAACTTCAACGGCATCTCCTTCGCCGCCGTCGACTACTGCACCATGGCGCACGACTCCGTGAAGAGCAAGGACGACTCCGACTCCGACTCCGAGGATGAGGTATTGACAGATCCCACCTCTTTGCGTCAGGAGATTGCTAGGTTAGAGCAGTTGGTCGATAACCGCGATGATGTGCTTAGGAAGACCAACAAGAGAAGAGGGAGTTTAGGTCTTTGCTAGGAGAGTCCAAGGATAGAGTGGCTGAGCTTGAGACCTTGCTTTCTGAGACTGGAAAGAAGGCCATGGAGTTTGAGTCTTTGCTTTGCGAGTCTAGGGAGAGAGCAGCTTCGCTTGAGTCTGAGATTGCTGTTTTGAAAGATGCTCCTCTTGTGTCTGATGAGGTAGAATGCTCGTTCTGTGATGTGCATATTGCTGATCTTGTTGTGCTTAAGGAGAAACACATGAACTGCTTGGATGAACTAGAGAGTGCTAGAGTTGAGCTTGCTGAGTTGAAGTCTAGGTCATCTTTGCTAGGTGCTTGTACTTCTTGTCCTGCTTTGCATGCTCAGTTGCTTGAATCACGCACCATGATTAGTTCACTTGAAGCACAACTTAAATCTCCCATTGCAAATTCCTGTTCTGCTTGTGATGTTGTTGCTTTAAAGAATGTTGAGCTAGAACAGTGTGTGAATAGATTGCAAGATGAGAATGATGAGCTGAGACAGATTTTGGGTTGATTGTCTGGTCGTGAACCTCAGCTCAAGATGTTGATTGAGAGTTTCAAGAGAGCTGATGGTTGTGGTCTTGGTTCTGAGAAGGTTGGTGAGAGTAGTGGTGAGAAAGAGAGAGATCCAGAGAGCTCCACCGCAAACATTCCCACAAACCCACCAAAAACCATTCTCAAGAACACCTTCACACCCAAACCAAACCACCTGCTGAACAAGCTTGACACCACTCCAGATCCTCCCAAGTTTCCACCTAAGTCAGAGAACTTTCAGAGGAGAGTGACCTTTGTGAGGAGTGGGGTTTACCAGCCGAGAGAGAGGGCACAGCCGAGAGAAACCCCAAAGCCAAAGCCAGTCCACTTCCATTGTGAGCATTGTGGAAGGGATGGACACCTTGAGGAGTTCTGTTGGAGGAAGAAGAGGGAGGTGAGAAGAGAGAAGGAGGTGGGGAACAGGGACAGGTACTACTCTTCTCGTAGTGTGCCTGTGTCTCGTTCACCCTGGTCCGAGAGGCGACGCCTTTGTGCGTACAGTTCCTGTGGTTGCTAGTCGTGGTGTTCCTGTCGTTCGTGAGTTTGCTAGGCGGCCTCCGTTTCGCGGTCAGTTTGGTTCAGGGAGGTTCGACCGTAGCTTTGAGGCTAGGAGAGAGTCTAGGCCACGTTTTCCCCCGCGTGGTGCTAGAGGTCCGATGGTGAGAGACGAGAGGGTTTCACGTGGTAGAGTTGATTTTGCTAACCCCTCTTTTGAGCAGATGGCCCGACACTGGTTTGACTCGTTCTGTGCTAACCCCAGTGTCGAGTCATTTGCTCATTCTCGTTCTCGGTTCTGATTGTGCAGGTGGGAGGCTTGGAGAACTTTTGGTTGATGGATTCTGGCTGTTCGAGACATATGACAGGTAATGGTAAGTGGTTCTCCAGTCTCACCCCGGTGGTGTCCAGGCAGTACATCACTTTCGGGGATAAGGGTAGAGGTAGAGTGTTGTCCGAGGGTGCTATTCAGGTGAGCGACACTTTCATGTTGAAGCGGGTTGCACTTGTCAAGAATCTTGGTTTCAATTTGCTCTCAGTTTCTCAGCTTCTTGATGAGGGTTATGAGGTTCGCTTTAAGCGTGGTGATTCGAAAATTCTTGATTCTCGAGGTGACCTTGTGTGTATGATCATTCCTGAGGGACAGATTTTTCGTGCTGATTTTTCTCGATCTTTTGGTCCTTCACGGTGTTTGATCGCTGGTACTTCTTCTGAGCTTTGGAAGTGGCATAGGAGATTGGGTCATGTGAGCTTTGATCTACTCACACGCTTGAGTGCTCTTGACCTTATCCGAGGATTGCCCAAGCTCAAGTTCGAGAAAGATTTGGTTTGTGCACCTTGTAGGCATGGAAAAATGGTTGTTTCTTCTCACCCACCTTTGACAGATGTTATGACTGAGCGTCCAGGGGAGCTTTTGCACATGGATTTGGTTGGCCCCGCTCGAGTTCGTTCAGTTGGTGGGGAAGTGGTATGTTCTTGTGGTTGTTAATGACTTTTCTCGGTATGCGTGGGTGTTCTTTCTGGCGTCGAAGGATGAGACTTTTGATTTTGTTTGAGATCTGATTTTGAGGTTGAAAAACGAGAGTAATGGTGGTGCCATGAGAGCTATTCGTAGCGACAATGGTACGGAATTTAAGAACACTCGTTTTGATGCCTTCTGTCGTGATCTTGGTCTTGAACATCAATACTCGTCGCCATATGTTGCTTGTCAGAATGGTGTTGTTGAGAGAAAGAACAGAACACTTTGTGAGATGGCTAGGACGATGCTAGATGAGCATAGGACTCCTAGGAAGTATTGGGCAGAAGCGGTGAACACAGCTTGCTATGTGTCGAATCGGATTTTCCTTCGTGCTTTCAAGAAGAAAACTTGCTATGAGCTTTTTCATGGTCGTTCCCCCCGTGTGAGTCACTTTCGGGTATTTGGTTGCAAGTGTTTCATCTTGAAGAAAGGAAATTTGGACAAGTTTGAGTCTCGTTCGATGGATGGAATTTTTCTTGGTTATGCTAATCATTCTCGAGCATATCGTGTGCTCAATCTTGAAACTAACCAAATCATGGAGACTTGCGAAGTCACCTTCGACGAGACCATTCCATGTAGCTCTTCTGCTTTTGAGTGTGCAGGTGATGATGACTTGGGACAGCCCATCTTTGAGGAAGAACAGCCTGATGATGAAGATGATGAGGAATTTCAGGCACCGTGTAGAGATCGTGTACCTTCTACTTCCACTACTACCACGACGTTCGACGACGGCCCCTCTGCTACACCTTCGTCGAGTCGCGCACCAGATCGAGTTCAAGTGGAAGCTGATGTTGAGGGGGAGGCAATCTCGAGGCGAGAAGCTCCCCGGCTGGTACAGAGGGATCATCCACCTTCGAAGATCATCGGGAACATGGATGAACGCACTACACGGTCGAGGTCACAGAACATCTCTCATTATGCTCATTCTGCTTTTGTCGCGTCTTTTGAGCCCAAAAATGTTGGACACGCTTTATCTGATTCTGATTGGGTCAATGCCATGCATGAAGAGCTTGAAAACTTTGAGAGAAATCAGGTGTGGAAGTTAGTAGAACCACCTCCAAATTGCCATCCCATAGGAACCAAGTGGGTATACAAGAACAAGAGGGATGAGAGTGGTGAGATTGTGAGGAACAAAGCGAGGTTGGTTGCTCAGGGGTTTTCGCAGCAGGAGGGGATAGATTATGAGGAGACATTTGCTCCTGTTGCCCGTTTGGAGGCAATTCAGATCCTTCTAGCATTTGCAGTTGCTAAAGGGTTCAAATTGTACCAAATGGTTGTGAAGATTGCCTTCTTGAATGGGGTAATCGAGGAAGAAGTGTATGTGAGGCAGCCCCCGGGTTTTGAGAGTGAGAGATACCCACACCGAGTGTACAAACTCCACCGAGCTTTATATGGCCTAAAGCAAGCACCCAGAGCGTGGTATGGTAGATTGAGAGGGTTCTTGCTGAGCAAGGGGTTTGTGATGGGGAAGGTTGATAAGACGCTCTTCTTGCTGAGAAATGGCAAAGATCTTTTAATCGTTTAGATTTACGTGGATGATATCATTTTTGGTGGCTCTTCTCATGATCTTGTTGCCAAGTTTGCAGATGATATGAGCAGGGAATTTGAGATGTCGATGATGGGAGAGTTGCAGTTCTTTCTCGGGCTGCAGATCAAGCAAACCAAGGATGGGACGTTTGTGCACCAAAGCAAGTACACCAAGGACATTCTCAAGAAATTCGACATGAGCGACTCCAAGCCGATGACTACGCCGATGAGTATGACTACAGCTTTGGATGCGGATGTGGACGGAGAACCAGTGGACCAGAAGGAGTACCGGAGCATGATCGGCTCCCTCCTCTACTTGACGGCGACGAGGCCGGACATACAGTTCAGCGTGTGTCTGTGCGCTCGTTTTCAGGCTTCATCAAGGACTTCACATCGTTAGGCCGTCAAGAGGATTTTCAGGTATCTCAAGTTTACTCCTGAGCTGGGTCTTTGGTATTCTGCCGATTCCACTCTTGCACTTCATGGTTTTTCTGATGCGGATTTTGCTGGATGTCGTGTTGATCGCAAGTCTACTTCTGGTCAGTGTCAGTTTCTTGGATCGTCTCTTGTGTCTTGGTCTTCTCGCAAGCAGTCTAGCGTAGCCCAATCCACCACTGAAGCCGAGTATGTTGCTGCTGCTAGCTGTTGTTCTCAGTTGCTTTGGATCACGTACACCTTGAGAGATTTTGGCTTAGACATGTCCCATGTTCCACTTCTTTGTGATAGCACCAGTGCCATAAGCGTAGCCAAAAATCCCGTGCTTCATTCCAAAACCAAACACATAGAAGTGAGGTACCACTTTCTGAGAGATCATGTGGAGAAAGGAGATATTGAGCTTGCCCACGTTTCTACCCAAAACCAGCTTGCAGACATTTTCACTAAGCCACTTGACCAAGTTACCTTCACCCGCTTGCGAGGAGAACTTGGTGTGTGTGCAGTTTACTAAGCTGAGTTTTGGAGGCTTCTCTTGTAGCATATGTATATTTGTGTACCATCTTTGTATCTTGATGTATATTTTTTCTTGCTTTTGTATCTTGATTTCATCTTTTGTATCATATCTTAGGATGAGCTTCTCCTATATGCAGTGATTGGTACAACTTGCTACATTTTAGAGCTTAGGCAGGCTGGCTAGGGATGACTTGTATGGATGGCTATGCTCTTGATGGTCTTGATATATATTCTATTGAGATAGCTTCTTTTCGAATTAAAATGACAAACTGAACTTAATTCCTTCACCCATGAGTAAATGTCTTTGCATGTCTTGTTTGAGCCGAAATAGCTAAATCTTGCTTAAGATCATGCTAGGGTGTGATATTCTTTTCAAATGGGTCAAAGACCTTTGTCATTGTAAATGTTTAGCCCATGCTTTATCTTGTGGAGGAGCATAAGCTTCTTTCTGTCGCAAAGACATTTCATGTACCATGCTTAACTTGAAAAACTTGAAAAATGAAATGTCTATGCATGAAAGAAGAAAGATGAGAAAAAGAAATATTTGCTAAATTTATGCTCATGTCTCTATGCTTTCACCATTGCACACACTTGCACACATGGGTGCTAAGCGGTTGCATGTTGTTTGCCGGAGAAGTCTCCCATGAGAAGTGAACACATGGCTCCGTGCTTTGACATGACATGAGGTAGAACTTGGGCGTTTATGATGATCTTTTGTCAAGAATGCTTGTCCTTTCATGATTTTGGTGAGATGAAGTTTATTTTTGCTTAAACAATCCATGGTTAGGACTTTGCTCATGCGGTGACATTTTTGATAAAAATCCACAATTTGCTCATGGCTTTGTCAATTGGATATATGTCTTCACCTTCTTGATGGCAATGCCCGTGTGACATGATGAACTAGCTTGTATGCCTCTTCTCTAACTTGTAGCATTTTGTATTGCTCATTGCATATTTGAGAAGCTTGTAGTTGTATTTTGTACATTTTGCCTTGATGTGTGCATTGTCAACAAGGGGGAGAATTTCTGGAGCATTTGGCAAGGGGGAGTCGCTGCTGAATTTAGAAGAAAGTTTTTGCTCTAGAATTTGTCGAAATTGTGTGAGAGGTTGAAAGTTTTGCCCAAATGAGGTTTTCTGAAAATTTGCGAAGTTTCTGAGAGTTTGATCATTGGAATATCTTGCTGGGCATATTTGGAAGGTTTTCAAGTTGGAACGGCATCGTTGCGAGTTGTTTTGTGAAATTTTGGCCTTTTCCACTTTGGTCATCTGCCAGGGGCGGTTTAACCGCCCCCCTGGGCGGTTTAACCGCCCCTGTGCTGAGAGCACAAGGTTTGTGATGGTTTGAGCCATTTTCGAGTGATTTTCGCACGCACAAGTTCACTTGTTCAGGGGGAGTTGCTTCTTTGCAGGGGGAGTGCTTTGAATGTCCTGAAAAGTGAGTTGGAAGTTTTTGAAGTTTGTGATTTGTGCTTTGTGCTTTTGCTCTTTTGCCGATGGTGTTGAGCCCTTTCGCTTCTTCTTGAAGGGTCGGCGTTTCTGGAGCTTTCTCTTGCTAAGTGACTTTTGATTTGGCTTTTTCTTGCTTTTAGTCACTTGCTTGAGTCTTGTTTTCGATTTCTTTTATATTTTCTTCATATCAATTGGTTACTATGTGTGTGTTGTCAATGCACTCATCAAGGGGGAGATTGAGAACCCAGTGTGTCCGAGGACCGGTGGATGGTCGCTTCCTGGTGTGATGAGTGATTGACAACGTGGTGTGGATTGACGTTTCCCTTGGCTCAAGTATTGCAGGTGTAGAATGCGGCTTGGTTGCATTGGTGAAGGTGAAGAACAGGCGCGAAAGGTCTTAGCCATGGCGGCCTCCGAGGAGCGGAGAGACAAGTAGGCTTGGTTCGAGGGACCCGATGGCCGGTGGATCAAGTGCGGTTCACATGCTGGCAAGAACGAGCAAGGGGACGTGGTTCCGGTGCGAGGTAGCGGCTCACAACCGAAGCTCGTATGCGGACGAGAAGCCGGCGCAAGGTGGCGGCTAACAACCGAAGTTTGCGCGCGGGGTTTGGTGATTTGGCCACAAAATCATCGGTGGACGGTTTCCCTTGGTTTGGGCCTCAAAACCAAGGACCGAGGACTCGACGAGGCGAACTTGGGCAGCTGGGCCTGTGTGGGCTGACAGGGGCGGTTTAACCGCCCCCCCAGGGCCAGTTTAACCGCCCCCCTGGGCTGGCCCAAGAACGGCGTCGAGGAGCTTCGATCCGGAGGACACGTGGCGTGACTGCAAGGCTTGCGTCGGAGGGAAGCTAGCTTGCAGTGGAAGGTGCCCGAGTCAGAAAATATCTGAGATCAAAATGTCAAATTTGCCCCTGAGGGGTATGTATCACTTAGGGGTAGTTTAGTCTTTAGGACACCACCACTTGGACTACTAATAGGCCCCTTCAGGGCTGGTGGCTGTCATCTCTCTAATTATCTCTTTAGGTTTTACTTTGAACTTGTTTTCCCTTCATCCCCTCCACCTAGAACTACTTCGAATCATTCCTAGTTTGTATAGGTGAATTCATGGTTATGTGATGGAGTTTGTGCTGCTCATCTTTGTGCCATGATTTGATTTCCCGAGCTCCCTTTCCTTTTCTTATTTTCGTGGGTATTTTCGGAGCTATTTTTGGGGGATTTTCGTTCTTCTTGTTCTAGGGCGTTTTCTCTCGGATTTCTTTGGGGGATTCACGTATGAGTGCCTTGTGCCTCTTTTGCTGGTGATCCCTTGCCCCCAAACGCCGAGAATCGCTCTGGATTTGAGATTTTCGGGATGAACTCGAGGTCATGGTGTTCTTCGCGAGATCTGCGATTCCGGGAGTTGTACTGAGTTAGAGGCCGAGATCTTTTGGGAAAACACTCCACTGGAGGTCTAGATCATCTGACCAAAATCTTGCCTCAAGAGCTCAAGCGGTTTGGGAGATCCACTTTTGTTTTGACTTTCTCCCGAGGCTCCCAGGCCCGGGCGGTTTAACCGCCCCCCTGGCCGGTTTAACCGCCCCCCTGGGTGTGTTAGATCGAGCCGAGTTTCGGGTCGTTTTGGTGTTCGTTTCGATTGGTTCGAGTTCCACTGCTCGTTTCTTGTTCCTAGGGTCAGTAGCTTGTCAGTGGCTACGTGATCTTGGCAAGATTGCTCTCGGAGGTTTCGGAGTTGTTTTGGGAGAATAGCCGGATTGTTTGGAAAGAATTTTTATCGGCTCCCATTCACTCCCCCCCTCTCTGGTCGCCGTTTCGGTCCTTCATGCGGCTTGCGGCCCGGCTCAGGTGGGCGAGGTGGCTCGGCCCAGCTGGCTGGCGTGGCCTGCCTGGCGGCCCAGCTTGGCATGCCTAGGGGCGGCCCACGGCAGCCCGGCCTGGCTGGCTGGTATAAGGAGGCAACGGGCGGTTAGGGTTGCCCAACCCTACGCCTCCTCCCAGTTGCCGCCGCCGCCGTCTGGTGTGCCGCACCGCCGCCGGTCGTCGCCGCCGGAGCGCCGTCTTGCCACTTGCCGCTGTAGATCCGCGCCGCCCCGGCCATCTCGCAGTGCCGCTTCCCCTCCTCCCCTTCTCCTCGCACCCGCCCCCGATGTGCCAGCTTGACGCCGGCCGCCGGCCTCCCCCGGCGTTCAGTGGTTGGAGGTGAAGCCCAGCGCGGCTGGGCTCCAGGTGCCGCGCCGGATCCCCGGCCAGCGGTCGACGGCCCCAATGCGGCGGAGCCGGCGGGCCAGGATGTCGGTGATATATTCTCCGGCAGTCTTCCACGGGGTGGCCCACAGAAGTGATTTGTATTGCAGGGAAGATCGCAAAGATCGGAAGCAAGATGGTTAGGATGGACAGACACGGGGGTTTATACAGGTTCGGGCCGTCGACTCGACGTAATACCCTACGTCCTGTTTTGGGGTGTTGTATTGCGTGGATTGTATGTCGATGTGAGTTGAGATGTGGTGAGTTTGGGGCTGTGGTTCCCTATCTTCTCCTTCCAGATCCTTCCTTCGTGCGCCGACTTGTCCCGCACGTCATCAGGTCCAGAACAGTGGGCTGGGCCGCCCCCCTTTTGGTGGGCTGCCAGGCTTGCTCGTGAGGTACCCGGGTACTATATCCCCCACAGTAGCCCCTGAGCACTTCTTGGCTGATCGTTGGCTAGTAATTAATCTATCTTTCCTTACATGATCCGAGTGCTCTTAAGTTGTCTAAGACCTCATCCGAGTGATTTCGAAGAAGATCCGAGTGGTTTCGAGAAAGATCTGAGTGCATGATCAGACGTTCCTGAAAACAATTCTTAATTATGGCCATAGTGAGGGGAAGGAGTGCTCTTTTTCACGACGCGACAGCGAAGTGAATACACTTAGCCCCCGAGCTTTGGGCAATTTTTAGTATGAAATTGGCCAAAGGTCTTCAACTTTTCTCCATCTATATCTTGATCTTTAATGGTGTGCACCTCCAGGTGCACCCATTGGGTGTAGCCCCCGAGCCTTGAGCAGAATAGAATATTCTGGTCGAGGGTCAAAAATAAAATATTATGAATCTCTTTTTAAACTTAGTCCTTCAATGGTGTGCACCTCCAGGTGCACCCATTGGGTGTAGCCCCCGAGTCTTGATTCGACTCGGCACGATCGTGTCAAGACTCTGAAAGCCGTGGATCCTGACTGAACCTTTCAGCCCCCATGCCTCAGTGCATGACTTTCGGATAATCTTTTCCTTATAGGGCTTTTTTGTTTCCCCTTCTTAAGGATTTCGTTCTCAAGTTCTTTGAACTTGGCATGACTCTCAGATCGTGTCCCACGACCCAACTTGACCATATGGTAAGCCACCTTCTTACAAGATTTATACTTGTCAGCATTTGACCCAGACTTCTGAGCGAATTTAGCGATAGTATCGCATGCCTTACGTAAAAAGCAATTGCAAGGATACAATATTAATTGCAAAAGCAAGTCTGGCTATCGACTAATTTTAGCCTCACGACCGAGTGGTTTCTACCCCTGAACACTAGCTCAGGAACCCACAAATTTGTTAATGTAACAGAACCGAAAGGTCGTGCTATATTTCAGCCCATTTAGGCCCATTAATCCCGTAAAGTCCGTTGTTTCCTAGGGAAACTAACGGTTGCCTTACTAAAGGCAGAATATCGCGAGATATCGCGACTCCTTACCGCACCTTTGAATTCAAAGCGACGGGACGTGCCTGCGTCGGTTGAGTTCCCGAGACACGCATCGCGCCGCGCGCGGGGAGGAACGGTTCATTCCATTATAAGCCATCCCTGCCGCAATCTTCTTCCTTTACTCGCCATTTGCCTTCCCAGCGCTCAAGCTCTCCTCAACGCGCGAGAGCAAACCCTAGATCCATTCCCGCAACTTCCATCCTCAATCCTCAGCCCCCGCTCGTTGCCATGGCGCCGAAGAGGAGGGAAGCCCCGAAGCGGAAGGAGAGGTCGCCGGGAAGGGCTCGATCGGTCAAGGCCAAGGCCACCGTCGAAGTCGCCGTGGATCGCGCCGCCGAGTGGAGGGAGTCCATTACCACCACCAGGCGTCTCGAGCAGCATGTCATCGACGGCATCCTCCCAGACCAGCAAACCGCCGAGTGGCGCGCAGCCTCCAGTGAGTCTTTCCCCACCCCAAATTCCTCTGATTTGGTGGTGTTCGAGTCTTTCTTTCTGCGCGGCTTTGGCGTGCCCGCACATTCTTTTCTCCGCGGGCTGTTGCATTTCTATGGGATCAGTCTCTGCGCACTGAATCCCAACTCTATTCTTCATATCGCCATCTTCATCAACCTCTGTGAGGCCTATCTTGGGATAGAGCCTCACTTCAATCTTTTTCTTCACCTTTTTCTGTTGAAACCTTACCCTGGAACCGAGTGCCCGCGAGTAGTCGGAGGCGCCGGATTCCAACTCCGCGAGGGTCGAACCCGGGAGTATTTTGATATTCCTTTTCTTACCTCCAACAAAGGGTGGCAGTCCTGAGGACCCGGTGTGTCCGAGGACCGGTGGATGGTCGCTTCCCGGTGTGATGAGTGATTGACAACGTGGTGTGGATTGACGTTTCCCTTGGCTTAAGTATTGCAGGTGTAGAATGCGGCTTGATTGCATTGGTGCAGGTGAAGAACAGGCGCGAAAGGTCTTAGCCATGGCGGCCTCCGAGGAGCGGAGAGACAAGTAGGCTTGGTTCGAGGGACCCGATGGCCGGTGGATCAAGTGCGGTTCACATGCTGGCAAGAACGAGCAAGGGGACGTGGTTCCGGTGTGAGGTAGCGGCTCACAACCGAAGCTCGTACGCGGACGAAAAGCCGGCGCAAGGTGGCGGCTAACAACCGAAGTTTGCGCGCGGGGTTTGGTGATTTGGCTACAAAATCATAGGTGGACGGTTTCCCTTGGTTTGGGCCTCAAAACCAAGGACCGAGGACTCGACGAGGCGAACTTGGGCAGCTGGGCCGAGTGAGGCTGATAGGGGCGGTTTAACCGCCCCCCTGGGCTGGCCCAAGAACGGCGTCGAGGAGCTTCGATCCGGAGGACACGCGGCGTGACTGCAAGGCTTGCGTCGGAGGGAAGCTAGCTTGCAGTGGAAGGTGCCCGAGCCGGAAAATATCTGAAGATCAAATGTCAAATTTGCCCCTGAGGGGTATGTATCACTTAGGGGTAGTTTAGTCTTTAGAGCACCACCACTTGGACTACTAATAGCCCTCCCAGGGCTGGTGGCTGTTCATCTCTTTAGTTATCTCTTTAGGTTTTACTTTGAACTTGTTTTCCTCTTCATCCCCTCCACCTAGAACTACTTCGAATCATTCCTAGTTTGTATAGGTGAATTCATGGTTATGTGATGGAGTTTGTGCTGCTCATCTTTGTGCCATGATTTGATTTCCCGAGCTCCCTTTCCTTTTTCTATTTTTGTGGGTATTTTCGGAGCAATTTTTGGGGGATTTTTGTTCTTCTTGTTCTAGGGCGTTTTCTCTCGGATTTCTTTGGGGGATTCACGTATGAGTGCCTTGTGCCTCTTTTGCTGGTGATCCTTTGCCCCCAAACGCCGAGAATCGCTCTGGATTTGAGATTTTCGGGATGAACTCGAGGTCATGGTGTTCTTCGCGAGATCTGCGATTCCGGGAGTTGTACTGAGTTAGAGGCCGAGATCTTTTGGGAAAACACTCCACTGGGGGTCTAGATCATCTGACCAAAATCTCGCCTCAAGAGCTCAAGCGGTTTGGGAGATCCACTTTTGTTTTGACTTTTTCCCGAGGCTCCCAGGCCTGGGCGGTTTAACCGCCCCCCTGGCCGGTTTAACCGCCCCCCTGGGTGTGTTAGATCGAGCCGAGTTTCGGGTCGTTTTGGTGTTCGTTTCGATTGGTTCGAGTTCCGCTGCTCGTTTCTTGTTCCTAGGGTCAGTAGCTTGACAGTGGCTACGTGATCTTGGCAAGATTGCTCTCGGAGGTTTCGGAGTTGTTTTGGGAGAATAGCCGGATTGTTTGGAAAGAATTTTTTTTCGGCTCCCATTCACTCCCCCCCTCTCTGGTCGCCGTTTCGGTCCTTCAATTGATATCAGAGCCGGTTACGGGTCTTTGCGACTCTAACCAGTCTAAGATCCAAAGATGGCGTACCAAGATCGGGGTTCCGGGCCTCCGCACTTCGATGGGAAGAACTACCCGAACTGGGTTGCGCGTATGGGCGCTTTCTTGGGAGGCAAAGGAAAGTTGTTGTGGGATGTGACCAAAGATGAGAACTATGTCAATCCCACCAACTTAGATGCCCAGGATGCAAAGGATAGATTTGAGGCGAATGCCCGAGCTGTTGACTACTTGTTCCGTGCCTTGTCGGACGAGGAGTTTGAGCGTGTTTTGGGCGAGGACCTAGCTGAGGACCCGGTGTGTCCGAGGACCGGTGGATGGTCGCTTCCTGGTGTGATGAGTGATTGACAACGTGGTGTGGATTGACGTTTCCCTTGGCTCAAGTATTGCAGGTGTAGAATGCGGCTTGGTTGCATTGGTGCAGGTGAAGAACAGGCGCGAAAGGTCTTAGCCATGGCGGCCTCCGAGGAGCGGAGAGACAAGTAGGCTTGGTTCGAGGGACCCGGTGGCCAGTGGATCAAGTGCGGTTCACATGCTGGCAAGAACGAGCAAGGGGACGTGGTTCCGGTGCGAGGTAGCGGCTCACAACCGAAGCTCGTACGCGGACGAGAAGCCGGCGCAAGGTGGCGGCTAACAACCGAAGTTTGCGCGCGGGGTTTGGTGATTTGGCCACAAAATCATCGGTGGACGGTTTCCCTTGGTTTGGGCCTCAAAACCAAGGATCGAGGACTCGACGAGGCGGACTTGGGCAGCTGGGCCTGTGTGGGCTGTCAGGGGCGGTTTAACCGCCCCCCAGGGCCGGTTTAACCGCCCCCCCTGGGCTGGCCCAAGAACGGCGTCGAGGAGCTTCGATCCGGAGGACACGCGGCGTGACTGCAAGGCTTGCGTCGGAGGGAAGCTAGCTTGCAGTGGAAGGTGCCCGAGCCAGAAAATATCTGAAGACCAAATGTCAAATTTGCCCCTGAG